>OY720668.1:7850190-8130077 GCA_963170745.1 Phymatocera aterrima | reverse complement strand
ACCGTGCTTGGATGAAGCATGAGAGATTTCTCACATGAACGAAGGTTTCGAGAATTGTGAAAATATCGGTAAGATCCATTGAGGAAGGAGGAAAGGCGGTCATGGTTTTTGGGGGGGGGGGGGGGGGGGGGGGGGGGAACCAAATTTCGACTCTACCTGCAAATCCCATTTATTCAGAAGTAATTCTATACGTATATTTATATTCCCATAATCTGGTCATCGGATAATTATATGTATAAATTAGTTTAATGCATATATCCCCTCTCAGTATATACATATATAGGTATATACACACCGCGTGGGTTGTTATCACCTTTGTCGGATATATATTGAGTTAATGACCAGCGAAAACCTTTGAAATCCGGTAGTTATAAAGTGACAAATATTTCTGCAACAGCTCAATCTACGAAAGATTGCTAACTCTGACATCAACCCTTTGGCTTGAGCTTCAGCTTTTAGCTACCTGCTATACGTACGCGCTATACCATACCATACTATGCTATATATCGTCGCTCCGCTTATACTGTTATGGCGTACTCCGTACTATATGTATAGTTATAGTTGTGGAGTGGAATCCTCCCATGGTAGGTATATTACACCGCAAGGACTAGCCCTGTGAATGGTCGGTGTTTTACAACAGTGGCACTACTACCTACGGGCTACCCAAACCCCTTTCGCCTCTTGTAGCTTAGAGGCTCTATACCACCGAGTGGCTCGTAAAGGGTTAACGTATTGTAAAACAAGCTATTATTCAGATTAACGAAAGAAAAAATCGCCCCCCCCCCCCCCTCCCCCCAACAAATAATAATAACCAGTAAAGGGTAAAGAAGAAAAAAAAAATAGAAAAATTGTCCAGTTAATTTTATTACCGCGCACATCGTTTTTCTCCCCACCCCCCCCCCCCCCCCCCCCCCCTCTCACTACCAGATTTTTCAATTCATTTTTCCATTTTTTGAAGGTTATAGGTACCACGCCATACTAATTACGTATACGATGTGTATGGAATTTTAGATAAAACTTTTTTATTCATATCTAGTATTTGCATATGTGTATAGGAATGCATAAAAAAAAAAGACTAATATAACAAACGATTCATGTAAAATAATATATCGGTAGGTATCGTACACCTTTTACGGTGTGAGATATTTTGTTATATTGTCGTTGCGAATGTATAAATACGGCAGTATGAATTTACTGAGCAACAATTACGAGCTTTTTCCATAAATTGTACAACTTGTTATAGTAAAGAGATAAAGAAAGACCGCGAATTATTATAGTAGTACGTATGTGAGGTTAAACGATGCAATCGTTGGTATGGACTACGCGCATACGTTGGTTATAAGGTGCTCACAACAGTAATGACTGATTAACTAACAAATTATGTATGCGAGACGTTTGATTGGAGAATCGAGGAAAAAGTATGGAGATTTCACGTTGCACAAAGCACGTATCGATACGTGATCAATTTCGAATTTCGGAGCAGCTTTGCAGTATCGCGTTGCATACTGCAGGAAAGACAAAGAGCCAGAAGAGATCGATCGCGAATTACAAATATCATATGTAGGTACGTCTGAAATAATTATTTGAGAAATAGTTATACAATATAGTGGAAAAATATGAGATACACGCTTCGTTGGTATAGTTTAATTCCAACGAGGACGAATAGATTCAATTTCCATAAAATAATAACATCGTTAACAAGACTGCTGACGGAGGAGCCTTGTGCTTGCGTATCCGCGATGATCTCATTTATGTAATCAAGTCTGACCGCGCCAACCAGATTCTGATAGACTTATATCTACCTACCTACCTACCTACCTACCTATCTACTACTGTCTGCCACCTCCAGTAGCCGCCAATATAAAAAGAAGATGCGACCATGATGATCGTCATCATCACCATCAGGAACGCGGCATCAGTTTCGGTCTGAAGCCGTCCACTGACCCCAAAACGAGCCCGTATGTCTGTCTACTAAACTCTAAAATTAACTTAGTCTTTTACCCCGAATGAGTGTGAACTTTCTGAATAGTATTCTTCGTTAATTTTTGCTCATTCGTGCGGTGATACCGTGTTCACGCGGTAATGTCCACCAAATTTTATTTCTTTACTTATCTAGAATGAAGCGAGGTTCGTTACATTCGGCGCCGAACGTGGAGGCCGATTGTGACACACTCGCAAGACTTAGACCGCCCATTTTGAAAAAAAGTTGAACAAATTTTGTCGAACGGTATAATGCCCACGTAGGATGAATCTACGGATTGAAAAATCTTTGCTAACTCACCTGCGGACACATTTTGCACTGATATTTTCGCGGCGGATGAGAATGCGGACCCCCAATATGTGGATTCAGATGAGACGGATGAGACGGTTTAACGGTCAAAGGTTGCGGCACCACGAGCAGACTCGCAGGTGGACTTCCACTGCTGCTACCACCAGCTCCTCCTCGGTATTGATCATCTCCTGAAGGAATGTGAGAAAAGCAATGAATTCCAATTGATAAATACATGGGTATGTACATAATATGATGTCATGTACGAAATTCGGTCAAGTTTTCATCTTCAATTTTACTCTCCGATGGACGTTGCACGTGGATCAAGAGCAACATTATGATGGGGGGGGGGGGGGGGGGGGGGGGGGGGATCAACGATAGTCTGTACTATTCCGATAAATAGACATATAGTTATATTTTATTATTCATAATTTGTTCCGGATCTCTCGACGGTTTTTGAGGCGACGAGCCTCGAACAGCGCGGGATATAATGTGCCCATACGTATACCAATACGCGAAGGATCCGAATACGTACGCACACGTATACTGTATGGACACGCGCAAAGAGCCCGCGCGCGGATACGTAATCACATATGTAAATGATAATTATCAGGTTCAAGCTCGCTGGAAAGATCAATTAGTTATGTTACATGTCAATGTGAATCGTATGTGTAATAATATACGATACACGCGAGTGTGTATATGTCTCTATGTGATTATGCGTATGGAGAGACGACCTCCTGTCGTTTTACTGACGCAATCTTTAAAGAACGTGCAGCAGCAGCAGCAGCAGCAAGGGGCAAGGATCTTTACAGTTGCAAGGACGCTTGAACCTGCATCAGTAGCACAAGACCTACCACCTCCTGCCTATGTCATTAGACATTCTACAACATCTACGTGCACTTTGCTTCAAATGCACATACACCACGTTTATGTTATGCATAACTATAGTACGAATATATAATACAAATTTGCTGCAAAACAACGTATAAGATAAGACGTAATCTTTGATTTTTTATTCTCGGCCACCGCTCATTAGCACGTGTCTCTCCTTAGTTAGTTGATAACTGTTGTCTCTGAAACGTGTAGAGAGACGTACCTACACACAGGCAGGTAGCAGGCATTAAAATTCTTCCTAACGACTCAACAACCTGCACGTTCGTATCTTAAACTCTAATAGTTATACTGTCAGCCGCGGAAAGAATGAGATAGAAGTAATTTGAGAAAGAGAACGAAGAAGAAGCAAAATAGAAGACCTTCTTCTTCACGTTCGGTAACCAATTTCGTAGATTCGTTCTACATGTACCTACGCACAGTGTGACGATTACGGATGCCATAGGTATCAGATAACTCAATGCCGACTCGCGGATTCCCATGATCGTTTCTTATTCGTTTTCGTCTTCATTCTGTTTTATTATTATCTACTTCTTATCAGGTTTCTTGGACCGGAACTTTCCTCCCGAGTACAATACTGCAGTGGTACAGTTACATCTATATGCGGTAGCCCGAAGCTTTGAGTTTAACAATAAGTAACCCATTCTAGTAAGTTCGTAATTCGCGTGCAGGGCAGCATATTGCAGTCTCTCTCAAAGAGTTGTTCTATTCTCTATACGACGACGCATGACGTCCTATACACACAATATGTATATACAGTAACGTTCGCTAATGCCTATAACATCCGGCTCCGTGCAAAAGTCGGAGGAGTAGTAGTACCACTCTATGTAGATTTTTTCAATAACTAACTATGACCACGTGGCGGAGAAACGTGGACTGTCATCGTTTACCGAAAGCAATTGTATTTGTATCATATAGTATTTGTTATGTCAAAATCATGAAAAATACGACGAATGAACATCAACGAGAATCAGTTGAATTCAAAAGCTCCGTGTCGTCCCTAAGTTCCGTGTTCAATTGATCCCAGTCATTATTCGGAGAGGTAGACGTAAAGTGCAGTATAGAGCTGAAATAAGCCAGGTTGAAGCCAAATAAATGAATCGAAAAATGACTAAAAATAAATCCCAGGACTACTAACGTTGGATTTACGGGATATCGTTATTTATTCGAAACCATAACCTATTTTTGGTATTAAGAATTGATCCGGTCCACTGAAAAAGTTCGAAATCGTGTCATTCATAATTGTTTAGTCAATTTCCGGGTTATCCCTGTCACTGAAAAATCACAAAACGATACGATCATCGACATATAGTATGGACTACGCCTAAGCATGAGAGAATGTGACCGGCCGGAAGAAAGAGATAGCGACTGGTGGCGGCCAAGTCCTGTCTCTTTCTCATTAGTCGCGTAATATAGCGATTGGCCGCCACCTCGCAGTCTCTTTTTCTAATTATACCGGACACTTTTTATAGGGCTTCAATGCGAGTATCGCGTAGTCCATATACTATATGTCAATGGATACGACATTTGTAGGAGGCGGTCATCTTGGATGATGATTTTCGTCCTCCGTCCCGTGATCGTAGTTAGTCATTGACAGAATCTACATAGAGTAGTACAACTCCTCCGCCTTTTGCACGAAACCGGAAGTTATGGGCATCAACGAGTATTACTGTACTTAGATACGTACCTATAGGTATACATACTACACATATACGTATATCCCGCAGCAGCGGCTTCGCAACTTTACAATAAATGCAATTAGCAAATTTTATAGCTCATCTCTATTTCGCACAGTTCGTAATCTCATTTTTTTCCTTGGAGAGGGTTGTCTGAAATCCTTTCTCTTTGTACACGACGACAGACAAATATTGGAAAAAGATCTCTAGTCTCGCGCCGATCTCTCTGACAAGTTACCGATGAAAATCTATTATATATCCAATACAAATTTTCTTTTCTACTTCAGTTTATTTATTTATTTTTTCTTTTGTACCATTATCGAAACGAGAAAAGACGATTACACGGTCCTGCAAAAAGTCATGAATCATTGACTATTGTACAAGTTTTGCGTTTGCACATACCTACTTTGCGTCGTGAGGCTGCCGCATAAATTGACGAATAGATAGAATGCATGATATGTGAGTAGGTGTATTATAGTCACATATGATAACTATCTTTTGGTCATCTTGCGGTCGTTCGCCAATAATTGTAGTACCTAATGCGCGTGGGAACTTGACAATTATTTTCATTGTACGCATTGAATTGCTTCATACATAGTATCAGCGTATATATATGTATATATATATATATATATATATATATATATGTATACACGGTATATGGAATATTATGGTATAACGTGATGTGCTCCTTGTCACGCGTTCACGCTTACGATATAAAATTATACAGTAGTCAGGTATCTATAGTACGTAAGAATGTACCTACTACTCTACACGTATCTATGGGGTATTCCAAAAAATTTTGAACGCTCGCGAACCCTGACCCCCCGTCGATTTTTTAATTGATTTTGTATGATGTAGCCCCAGATTTAGGAGAGACTTATGATTTATTTCAGAATTTTTTTATGATTACGTTCGGGGAGTTACGATTTTTTCAAAATTCCTCCTCGCAAGAATGGCTAGTGTTTGAACCAATTGTCATTCGTAACCGAGTTGTCGTATATGGAAAAGTCACCCATACGAAATATTCGGGTTTTTGGATGGACTTCGGTGTCAGAATATCTTCCGAATTATTCCGAACCCGGAAGTACCGACATTTTTGTTTTGCAAAAAGTCCCTATGGCCTGATTCTTTTCCAATTCACACACGAAATTCTACGTTGAAAGACGTAAATTTCAAAACCAAGTGGGACTTGAGACCGAAGTGCGTTCCGGAGTTACAGCTATTCCAATCTCGCAAAAATTCAAAATTTCCTGATTCGATTTTACTTTTTTCATATTTCGGCGACGGAAAACTTTGGAATACCGTTGAATACGTATATATATATATTCGTACGACCTCTGACAGAGATATGACTACTCCGAACAAAGTGTCAGCGTTTGACACGAGCCCGAGAGTTCGCAACGGTCACGACTCGATGATGATGGTCACTATCGTACGTTCGTTAAATCGTTTTCCGTAATTTTTATGAGGAAATTTGAAAATTGGTAAGAACTCGCAATCAGTTAGATGCGCGTTCGCAAATATTCCAACGATAACGAGAAATTTGTGTAAACGGAAAATTTCGTTAAAAAAATATACATCACCAATTTGTCACATAAAATTGACGGACTACTCGCGATATCGACTCCGGCATATCGTAATTCCAAAATGAGAATCAACAAATAAATTGAAAAGTTTCACTGCAGTCCGACCAATATAGACAACGATATATGAAGCAAACGAAAGAAAAAAACAAAAAAACAAAAAAAATAAAAGATTGTTAAAGAAGAGTAAGAACAATTTAATCATAGAGTAATAATATAAAATTGTATAATTATTAACCTGTATAATCAAGCTGTAATTCTAGTAGCAGCATGGTGGATACGAAAGTTTGTGAAAAATTCACACCGACGTGTCTCTGTTTCTTGTATAGAAGGTGTGGTTGCAGGTTTTGTTTTCTTTTTCGTCTTTTTATTTTTGGATAGGTCAGTTAGAGACAACCAATTGTTTTTCTGCTTTCAAATACTTCCGCGCGCACGTAAAGAGAGAAGAAGGAGAAAACAGAAAAAACGAACAGAACAAGAAAAAAAAAAAAAAAAAAAACCACTGTACGGGTACAAATTCAGCGAAGAATCGTATCCAAAAAATGCGTGTTCGTATTTTATTTGATCGAAACTTCAACTCTCTTGCAAGGGAAATTATTTGGTCAATGCAGTTTGATCCGAACTAGTTGAACAACGAACACGGACTGATCATAGCGTTCACATAGTTTAGTTAAATCTGAAATAAAATGATATAAACAAATCGCTAAGGTTGCTGCTACGTTTTTGTTTCTCTTATTTTTATTTTTTTTATTATCATTGTTAATTTTTTTCTTTCGTCTTGACTTTGGTTACAACTATCGCATAATTCAAACCCGTGATTTATATATACAGTTATACGTTATAGTTGGTTGAATGAAGACGGAGACTGGAACTGCATCGAGTGCGGTCAGAGGAAAGAAGAAAAAAAAAACAAATTGATAATCGTAAACAGATACGCTGCAATTTTGAAAACATTCTAAATTCGACGCGTGCAAAGAAAGAGAGAGAGAGAGAGAGAGAAGACTCCGAAAGGCAAAAGAAAAAAAACGAAAAATTCGGTAGATAAGTAGTTTATTTTTTGGTATAATTTAGAAAAACGCAAATATACCTAACAAGTTTGCCGTTATATTATACCTAGAAAATCGTTGTTTCGAAAACAGGCTGATAGAGAGAGAGAGAGAGAGAGAGAGAGAGAGAGAGAGAGAGAGCGAGATTGATTGATTGATTGATTTAATATACCCAAGCCAAGGCTAAAGGGCAAAACTTTGATACATCTCGGTGTATAGCATATTTAGTAACAGATAACAATACTTAGAGAGACAGAGAGAGAGAGAGAAGGGATTTGAAAAATAAGACATTTCATTTTTTTTCCACTTTTAGAATCTTTCTAGAAGCGCCTGACGGGGGGGGGGGGGGGGGGGGAGAAAGAGATGAAAAATTTTGTATATCTTCATATTTCGAAGATCGCGAGGAGGAGTAGCGTCAGGTATGTTAAACATGTGATACAGAAGCTGTATAGTATTATATGTAGAATTGTAATTTGTAAACCATGACCTATCCTCTAAACGCATGCATAATTTTTATTTTATTTTATTTCAATTTATTTTATTTTATTGATTCATTTATTTATCGTTATATTCAGTGTTTTTGCGGTGCAGACGATTAATAATGTGTAATAAAATATGTAAATTTATTTAAGAGCTTAGGTAGTACTACAGTGATTGCGACCTGAGCAACCTTACACGCCGTATACACCGAGAGAGAGAGAGAGAGAGCTGAGAGAGAGGGATAGAGCTATATGTATATGAACGGATGTAACATACACACATATATATATTATAGTATAGCACCTAACCTAAACGACTTTTGGTATTTAACGACCTCGAAGAAACCTGCGCAGATATGCAATATAGGTATACATATACCCAAAGTCTAGTAATCTTTTTGAATGTAATAGTATATATATCGTGTTGTATATCATACGTAGGTATAGGTAAAGTGGTAATCAATAGCATTAGTAGTAGAGGAGCGGTAGTAGTGGCGGTTTAGGAATAACCGATGTGTATCGAACAATTGATGATCGAATTGTCGAAACCGAAATGTTTGGTCAATGACAAAACGATTGCATTTTTGAAATCGGAAGGCCACATTGGTTATATAAGGTGCCGTAATAATCAACGTGGACGCAGAGGACAGACACGTACCTCCTCCTCCTATCTCGTTGTATTTAGGTAAGTTAATAACACACGGAATTAATCTATCCAAAATGAATTTCTACACACATCTGTGTACCTCTCTACCCATGTAGGAGAGCCTGGAACCGGTCCTGGGTAGATATATAGATATATTATACCGCGACTAGATGCATGCAGATACTTTCAAAAATCGACAACCGACCTTGGCAATCGGGCAAAATCATCGAAGACATATTATTATACAGGTATAATATAGATACATATATGTAGATGGATAGACAGATAGAGATACCTATATAGTACCTATCGACATCTATAATAGGCACATCGAATACCTTTTACGTAACAAATTTAGTACATACCCGTAATACCAATGTCAAGTTTACGTGTGTGTATGTGTACGCGTATGCAATGTAGATCGAATCAGGCAACAAAGAAGAAGACACGATATTCGATCGGCATCCGCGAAAATGGGTGGGAAATTTTCACAATTCTTCATCAGTCGATTCGCGAGGTAATACTTTCGGACGGAAAGGAACGCTGAGATCCGCAGCCGGATGAGAACGGAAGAGAGAGAAGAAAAAAAAGAAAAAATAATGAAAAATTGAATTTTCATATAATTTACAAATTCGAGGTTGAGATCTTGAGGAAGGGCGAACGCGACGAGCGGCGCGAGGGAGGGGGGGGGGGGGGGGGGGGGAGTTTCGCATCATCAGGGGACCCACAGACAGTTTTAATTGGCAGTAAACTTTGCCGTAGACGCAAAAACATGAAATACTGCTACAGGGAGCGCGCGGAGGAGAGTGACTTTGCTCCTCGACCGGCATGGCATGGCATGGCATGGAATGGCATGAGGAGTGAAGCAAAGCAAAGCAAAGCAAAGCAAAGTGAAGCAAGGCCCAGCCTCGCAAGTCCCGTGACTGGTAGCCGGACGGTAGCCATTCTCATTCTCTTTCTCCGGCTCAGTTCTTCATTCGTCGTTATTCTTTCGTAGTGTATATAATAGAGTGTTGGCTTTGCTGCTGCTGCTGCTACTGCTGCTGCCACTGCTGCCACTGCTTCGTTCGGTTGCTCGGTATAACAGGTGCATGACTTTAATGCACCGGCCATCATCATAGAAGACGACGCGCGGTGTCCCTTTGATACGGCGCAATGCAACCGTTTTACTTCCCAATGCTACACACACTCGCCCCGAGGGCGACCATTTCGTGCTACCGCCATCAAGTCATTCATTTCGCAAATCAAGCTTCAATAAAATTTGATTTATTTCATAAAATTTGATCGTTTTTCGTTCAGTGCTTATCCTTCTTTTCCTTTTTTTTTCCTTCCATCCATATCGTATATTGTATCTCTTTGAAATGTTATCATACGTATAGGTACGGTATGTATATATACATATATTATACACGTATAACAAAATTCATATTTCAATTAAGGATCGGGCGTTTGTGAATTGTTCAAAATCTGAGAACAGCACATATTTCATTTTGTTCTGTTTTTCCGTTTCTTTTTACGAAACACACCGTGACCGCGGTCGAGGTATGAGTAGGATAGAGGTAGAGGTATACCTTGCGTACTTGTGCCTATGTAATAACTATATAATTCTGTGCTGTCAAACATCTTGAACTTTGTTCTTTCATTGAAAGTTCTTCCGCCTTTCAGCATTTCATTTGAAAATTACAAGCCTGCGAGAATAAGTAACAGCGTGCTGCACCGCGGCGCGGCGTGTACCCGCGGACGGGGGAAAGGGACCCTCAATTAAGCCCAAGACCAAGTTAAGTAATTACCTGCATCAAAGAAACGAAATGAAACGAGGAGGAAGAAGAAAGAATAAAAATAAAGGAAGGAAAATAAAAAATGAGAATGAGAATAAAATGAAAAGTAGACGAAGGGAAGGAGGACGGATCCTTGGACCGAGGAGATTCAAAAGTTCTATATAGGTATGTATGACAGAAAAATCAGTTCCTTTATCACGACAGTTGGACAATTTTCGTGATAGAATTGCCCAATCGATGAAGGCAATGTTCATCGTCGACCACCGCGTTTTCCAACGGTCAAAGATGACGGACGAACGAAAGAAAATAAAGACAGAAAGATCTACGCATACGCGGGTTGATTACACTATCGACATAGAGGTATCTAGATAGGAGAGATATATAATAACTTATGTCCGACCCGAGCCGAGCCGAGCCAATTGCTAAGCTAAGCTGAGCCTGAGCTGCAGAGCTATAAGCCACGTTCTTAGCATTGACCTAGGCGCTGGTAGCACTCCGGTAGGTTATAACTGGCAGCCATTTTTTCTTCAGTGTTTTTTTTTTTCTACTGGCTATAGCAGAGAAATTGAGTAATCAGCGTTTAAGATCATAAAAGGAGAATCATGTTTCCATAACCGTTTTCACTGCCAATGCTACCGTACCAACCAAGTTTCTTTTTTTTCACTCTTACATCATATAACGTAACGTAACGTAACGTAACGTAACGTAACATAACATAACGCAACATATAACATAATAAAGCACACCCATACCTATACTACAAGTTCTCCTAACTACAAGACTACGTGCCGCGTTAGAGAAAGAAACGATACTATTTTATACCTGCAGTTAAACTCACGTGGGTACTATACTATACTGAACCTACGTACTATAAAAATTATATATATACATGCTCGAAGATTGATTTTCGGTTGTTTTTTCTCCCGCCTTTTTTATCGCGTTTTTAATGAAATTAGAATACTCAATTTGGATTCTTTTTTTAATAATTTTTTTTGTTTGTGTTTTTGTTTTTTTAGTATCTGAAATACTGCGCTCTACATCGTTTCAATTCGATGTATTTCAATTCTTCGCAATTGCGACGCTAGAAGCAAAAAAGGAAAAAAACCGTGGTACAGGAATCTACGTCTTCGACAGATTGTAAATTTGTTTAGGTTTGTTTGTTCTTCTTTGGATCGTAGCAATAAAATTGAATCGTGAGAAACGGTAGCGATTTCTTTAGTTCTCGCTTCCCCTCGATTTAAAATTTTTCAGTTTCTCTCTGTTTTTACAAATCGAACGTGAAGACCAATGGCGAATTTATAGACCTACTCACTGTACATACATACATACATACATCCATGGTTTATCAGATGATACCCGCGGTATAGAGATATGAAATTGAAATTGAGATCAAACGTCAAATTA
The DNA here is from genome assembly GCA_963170745.1 of Phymatocera aterrima. Classification (NCBI taxonomy): domain Eukaryota; kingdom Metazoa; phylum Arthropoda; class Insecta; order Hymenoptera; family Tenthredinidae; genus Phymatocera; species Phymatocera aterrima. The sequence continues at coordinate 8,118,299 of OY720668.1, read as the reverse complement.
CAATTGTTTCGTATCGTACAACGCGTATGGATATAGGATATAGGTACGTACGTACATATATAGTGTCTTATTCGGTATATGTACACACGTGAAAGAATACGAGAAAACAAGAAGATGGAATGGAAGAGGAAAAAAATGTACAAAAATAAAGAAACGGAGGTGGTGATTAACTCGTTCGAAAATCGCGATTGTGCCATTTCGTATTCCTCGGTTATATAGATGGTGGTGGATGCATATGTATATGTATATATATATATATACCAATATTATAGTCCACAATTTATTAAAATCATTTTCGACTCGTATCGCACGGGTAGTTATGGTACGGAGATGTATATATTGTATGCATATATATAAGTATACGTGTAATGTGTATGTATTCAGTGTCCGAGTCTAGGATTAATCGCCCGCGGCAATTCGAGGTATTCGAGTTCATTCCTTGTTCAATTCCCTGTTGCGCAAGAGAGCTCGAGAAGAAAGATACTAGACGCGCGGAGGAAAATAAAAAGACGCGAAGAAAAAGAAGAGAGCGACAAAAAAGAAGGAAAATAAATAATATAAAGAAAATAAGGAGAAAAAAAGAACAGCGGCAAAAGAAGAAGAAAACGAAGAAAAAGGAGAGACAGAGAAAAAGAGATAGAAAAAAATCAGAAAAACGTAAGACGGAGTGAGAATTGGAAGAGGAGGTTGAGGGGGGGGAGGGGGATCCCCCTTATAATGCACAGATCGCATGATGCCCAAATCTACGCGTCCCGCGACGTCCGCGTCGACTTTTCGCCCTCGGCTATTTCACTCGGCCTTCTTCCTCCTATTATTATAATCGTCTACAAAATAGTACAAATAATAACGATGGAATTCAAAGATTTTGAAATTTAATCTCACGTGTCGGTATATATATATACATATATATATCGGTTTCGGGAATAGTGGAAGTACGTCGGTATTTCGTCGGCAACAATGATCGAAAGATAGTAATAAAAATACAGATTTGTTCTTCACTTTCATTCGTTACCTGTGCATACAACTGCTCATCCGCATAGGTATATGTCAAAGTTCAGGAAAATTTATGATCCGCGCTCGGCCCACCTCCGCCAAAACGCATTTGCGAACGATTTTCGTCCGAACTTTCATCGGTAGAGAAAAATATCGATTTTTTTTTTCCCTCCCTCGTGACAGCGTATCAGGGATCTCGGGAATCTCTCTACCAAACGAAGAAAAAAAAAAACAAGATTTTTCCCTTCAACGAACAAATTTCACCCGAAAATCACGTACAAATGCACTCTTTTTAACGCGTACCTCATTACACACGTTCAGGCGGATCAGACGCTGATATTATGTGGATTTTTCCGATTTCACTGCCTCAAAACATTTGTGTGAAAAGTAAGAGATAGAAAAAAAAAGAAAAAGAAAACATAAACAAAAAGAAACACCGCGTCCTTATACTCGTAATGAAATAAATAATTATCCTCGATCATTGGAAGACGGAAACCAAAAAAAGAAACAAAAAATAGTATTGTCGCATTTCATGATACACTATACTAAATATATATACATATATAGTATATTAGTCACCAGGACACGGGACGATCTACCTATAATAATACGACAAGTTTCGTCTCGCGTCTTCGATTGAACAGCGTTACACACACGTACTATGGATGTATACTTATACTACTCTGTAATTAATTAATTTAATTTAATTATCGCATGAGATATTTAATATACGCAGTGCAGTGCAGAAAACTATATTCAAGTATACGACGACGACGACGACGACGACGACGGCGACGACCTTGATAAATGTTGCAGGATAGACGAAATTTGGCGAATTATTATTGAAAAGAACAAGAAGAAATAAAGAAAACCGACTAGGAAATGCTTGATCGGTAAGTAATTCTTTATGACTCTAGGTCGCGACCCACACGTTTGAAATATACGATGTATATATATATATATATATATATATATATGTGTGTATATATGTATATACATATACAATACCTGTACCCCGTACAGGTGTATTAATTTGTATACACTATATAGTATGGGCTCATGTTCATAAAACCGGTTGTAACTTTGCATTAGTGACGTCATCGACTGTAAGACACACTATATATACCTACTACAGAAGAAAAATACGTGAGAACATACGATTTATCATTTTAGGTGTACACGAATTAATAAGTATATTTGTATGTTCATATATATAATACATATATATATATATATATATATATACTTCATATAAACACGCATGTAATCCCCAACGAAACATTGATTAATTAATTGATGTTTATTTTGTTGCGTTTTGTTTCCCCTTTTTTTACCCTCGCGAGTTGTGATGATGGAGAAAAACAACTTCGGTTAGCGTTTTATAGCCTTGTGACTGTGCAAAAGGTAATTCATTTTGTAACGGAAATACGAGTAGGAAAGTATTGCATTTGTCCGAATTTCAAATGAAAATCACAGAATTTGATAAGTTTCAATGTTCCAATTATATATATATAGGGTCCAGTCTTCCCTCGAAATAGTAGCCAGACTACAATTGTGAGATGTAATCTGATACCGATTTCGAAATGTCATCGATATTATTTCGCTATACGTATCGTGGTTAATATTTTGGACCAATGCGTGTACGTGGAGGAGGAAGGAGGAGGTACGGTACTCCATCCAGCAGAAGTTTTCTTTCCCTCCGTAAAAGCTGCAGTGTGTGTGAAAGACTTCGTTCTATGACTCACCTTTTTGAAGCTGGTTGTGATCGGCGTTCATCTTAGCCTGTAACAAGAAATGCTGAGATTGAACAAGTGGAATAAACAATTTCCAACTAAAAACAAACAGGGTTTCATTTTGCTTGCGATTAGAAGCTATATTCATTACCTCGTATCCTTGTTTTGCGGTACGTCCGCCGCCCCAGTAATCCCCATCTTTGTCGTGAGGATTGCATTGCTGAAACATGAAGCGCAACAATGATCAGATGACGGATATAGCTATAGAACGAGTTATGTAATATGTGGTACAACTTACATACACTATACGCATACACGTACGTACGTATGTGTACGCATGAAAGTAGGTAGGTACATTTACGTACAAAATAATATGTATATACCTAAGAATGAAGAGCAAAGGTATCGATATGTACATAATTATTATATACCTATGCGAAGGAAGGAATCAACGATGACGATCACAACGCGATTTTATAGTTTATTGCGTACCTGTCGCTGGCGCTATAACCTCAACTCTTCGTACAATCGGCGGGACATTTGTAATGGCGAATAATTATAACCGAATGAACCGCCATGTGCGTGTGGTATGTACGCGTATGCATGTACGTACACCTAACGTGGTTGGTTGTCACCCCCTTACGTCCAGCTACTATCAAATTCAGATGGCAGTTCTCATGTTATTTCGAAAGTAGTTAGACGCCAGAGGGTCACAATGGACCACGTTGGGTGTACCTACTGAGAGTTATACATCACGATATGAAATACAGGATACAGTGATACGCTCGCGTATCTCGCGAGAAAACATCTTTCCATACCTATATTGCAATATTGGGATACTGCGATGTTTCAACGAACAAACAAAATCGATACCAACATTCGTATGAGAATCAAACAGGAACAAGAGAGAACCGGAAAACGGTAAAAGATTCTCGTAGTTGTGCATGCGGTATTAAAGCGAAGGAGTGAAAAAGGCGAGGGATGAAATTCATTCAAGATCATCTCTTCACCTACGGAGTAACCAACTGAATAATTGGTACCGCGCGTATACGTATACCGGCGAAGAGGGGCATGTTTACCCCGGCAGGTTTTCAAGGGGTGGATGGATGTGGGATGGTCTAGACACAACGCAGACGCGTGCGTCAGGGTGTCGGGGAGCTCCGCGAAGGGATGAGGCGGCGGCGGGGGCGGGGGCAGGGGGGGGGGGGCGAGAAAGAGAGAGAGAGACGGGGGATGGATTGCGTTGGCGAGGGCGAGCGCGAGGGCGGGCGAGGGTATGACCTTGAGAATCTCATCCCAATGTTTCTATGGTGATGAACGTTCCCCGACGGCCTGTGCTTCGGTACGCCCGAACAAGTTTCATATTACAAAATCTTTTCTCAAGTCTTTGCTTCTCTTTAGCCCCTCTCTCACGCGGACCAAAGTTGGTGGCGATGAAAATAATATAGGAGTAGCATAGAGCACACCCTGGTTTGACTAAAAGGAATTTTTTTCTTATTTTCTTCACTTTCTTTTTGTTTTAGTTTTTTTTTTTCTGTTTTTCCGTACGTTCTTGATTATTTTTCTTTTCTCTTCTCCTAAACGTTCTGATTCTCGTCCCGAGATCGCTGCAGGTACATAGTATACGTACAGTGGCTGTGGTTAAAAAAAAGAACTTGAAAAAAGCGGAAAGAAAAAAAAAACCACATTATTAGAAAAGCTTCTCCTTCCGTAGTAGATGTATCGCGTTCGCCTACCTACAATGCACGTCTGCCGACCATTACCGCCATTATTCACCAATTAGAAGATCGTTGTTTCCAAAGAATAGCTGGTATATAGATACTTACTATAAATTTTCATTGTTTTAAGAAGAAACAAATTTTCTATAATTGAAATTGTTTTCTTTCCGTCGGCAGTGTTTCGTTTCAGTTTACGTTGTTCTTTTTTCAAATATTTTATTAATACTTGTCGCTCATTTTTTCAGACATCCTGTCAAAATGGAAAATCGGTGACAAATTATTGTTCTTATATTCCCCCCCCCCCCCCCCCCCCCAAATTGCAAAATTTGAACGGAAAATTCGTTTTTTGTCTTTTTCTTCTTCTTTTTCTTTTCATTTTTGTCATTTAGCTATCTGGCCCATATTTTATTATGTACAGGACCTCTCTTCTGTAAATCGGTCAGTAGGTTTACTATATACACGGGAAGAGAGAGAAAAAAAGTAAAGAATACTGGCCACCCTGCAGTCCCACGCCCACGACCACACGCACATAACGTAGGTTTCGGTATTTTATTTGGTAGGTATATGTGACATAGTACCCAAAAATTTGAAAGCAGTAAAACAACGAGACGGGCGGTCGGGCGGGGTGGGGGGAGGAGGGGGGGGGGCAGCGAGTTCCTTGCTTCGCGTATAGTGTCCTGCGCTGATATATTTAGGTATGTATGTATAGTGCATACAGTACCTAATGGCTAAGCGGACCCCCCCCCCCCCCCCCCCCCCCCCTCCCACCCCGCCGCTAATATAAACGACAGATCTAGAGAGACAGACAGACAGACAAACAGACATTACACGCAGACGTTCGTCCGTAGGGGTCCTGGGAAGGGAAATGGGGGTCATCCTTTGATATTTTCTCTCTTTCTTTTTTTTACTGCGTCGACGTTCATCCCAGTGTTTAAGCAAGTGTGGTCCTTGACCGAGTGCAGGGTACACACATACGGTGTATCTGAGGGGGGCGGGGGTGGGGGGGGGGGGGGGGCATGCTGGAGGAAGAGAAAGAAGATACGGAGAAGAGTAGCGGCGGAGGTAGCTCGAGAGAGTGGGGAAAGTCCTATATTTAGATCAAGGATGAGGCGAAGGTGGGAGGATAGAGGGGTGAGGCCGAGCAGGGGCACCGGAGGACTACAGGTGGCGAGTGTATACGGACTAGGCCGACGGATCATCCTTGTGAGAAAGTAGAGTCCGTCCATCCACTGCGAGGGGTGGGCGAACGATCGGATATGTCCTGCGTCCTGCGTCCTGCTGCAGGACATTTGAACAAGGATTGTTGAACCAGACGAATACGAAAAACTAGGAAGGATATGCTTGGTTTTCTTTTTTTTTTTCCTCTCCATTTTTATATAAGATACTGTGTGAGCAAGGGAAGTGAGATGCTAGGGTGAGGGTGGAGTGTAGTGTAGTTCAGGGGATCTAAGGACGCCCTGGATGAAGAGTAGGGGCGGGGGGGGGGGGGGGGGGGGGCGAAGAGAACGAGGAGGAAAGGGGCTCTTCTCTTTTTTAAGCCGGTGTATTTGTGCAACGAAATTTTTTTGGGAAATTGGAAAAAAAAGATTTCTTCCGGTTCTGCGGCAACGCGACGCGCGCGGCCTCTGCGGCAGCAGAGTTACCGATGCGTGTGTACACACCCATAGCACAAGATATACGTTCATGCTGCACGGTAGATACATATTATGTACACTAGACACCTATGCTAATCCAAACCGTACACAATAGTAGCAGCGAATTTAACAACATACGTGTGTTGGGGATTCGAAATTAAAAATGACCAATGCGATTTTGGTACACACGTACGTACATATGCATAACAAATAGGCAGAAATAGATACTAGAATTACGAACGCACAATAGAATTGCGTGCCCATAATGATTAAATGTACCACCTGTACCTCTCAAAGGTATGTGTCTACTACACTCGATCTATACCGAAGAGGGTTCTTCTTTGCTTTCTTCTGATCCTCCCCCGCCCCCTCCCTAAAGACAGACACTTGAAGATACCCATTCGATATCTAGTTGTCATTTCAAGACCGCGTCAAGAACGAGGAGCTTATATAGGGAGGACGGTCTCTTCCTTCGTACCTTTTTATTCATACAGGTTAAGGTGGGTATATTGTGTATTATGTATTGTAACGATTACTGTCATTGCGCTATTATTATTATCGTTACTAGTATTGTTTTCAATTTTCTGCTTCTCGCGTCTCCTTTTTTTTTCCTTTTCTTTTTTTTTTTGTCTCTCTTTTTTTGGTATTTGGCGAGGATAATACTCGCTCATACGGTATCCGCAGAAAACTGTATGAAATAATTTTATACTTGGTCATCGAACATCGAACAACGAAGATGCGTATCAATTCATCATGGTAGATATTTTTAGAATTATCGGTAGATACGTTCGTTTGCTCAAATCGCCCGGGATAAAGACAGACGTGGTTTCAGAGTATAGAGCTGGTACCACGGCCAACAGCCGAGAACGCGACCACCGCGGCTATATACCTAGGTATAGAATATGTATACACCAACACATACGTGACATATATATATATATACATATATATATATATATATAGAGAGAGAGAGAGAGAGAGAGAGATATGGATAGATATATACAGTGGATGGATACACACGACCAGCTATACAAAAGGATGCCGTGGAAGGCGGACGAACGCGAGAGCGTCGGGGTCGAGGTGGTCGACGGGGTGGATACGTAGAGGGCAGAAGAAAAAAAAAAAAAAAAAAAAAATGAAAAAAATAATAAAAATAATAAAAAGAACCGGAGGAAAAAAATGGAAAAAGACCGAGTGCAAAATGGATAAAAAATGCAAGAACAGGACGGAATAAGAGAGATAAAGAGAGGAGGACGACAGAGACAAGATTGCAAAGGAGAGAGAGAGAGAGAGAGAGAGAGACGGATGGATCGAGGGAAAAGAATAAACCAAAAATGGAATAAAATGAAATGAAAAGAAAGCAAGAAGAGAGAGAGAGAGCGAGATAGAGAAAGAAAAGAGAAAAAATATATAAAACTAAAAACAACAAGAAAGAAAAATGAAAAATGAAAAAAAAAAGAAAAAGAAAGAAAAGTATTCGCAAAAGAAGAGCCCTGCACATGCGTGACCGTTGGCATATACGAGGCGGTGTATTGATCAGCCAAAGAGCGCCACGACGCCCGGCGTCCTTTCTGCGAGCTTATCTTTTTTTTCGGCACGAAAGAGAGGCTATGGTGGCGGACGGGGTTCGGCGGTGGTTAGGGGGAAGGAGAGGGCGAGGGGGGCAGGGGCCGAGTGTCGGGGGAGGTCGGGCGCCGCGACCTAGCCCAACGGACTCGATGACGTCATGGCAACGCCGTCGCTACGCCGTTATTACATATATTATATGTATATATTTGCATATGTATATATATATATATATATGCGTAAATTCTGTATGACGAATAAATTTTTTTATTCATATCGCACAAGTTTAATGCGAAGATCTTGCATCATTGAGTTACATCCGCGTTTAATTGGTACGTAGGTGTGTACATACATATACATACGTACAAAACCTGTACCTAATATATTTATTATATTACACGAAATCGCGCAGGATATTCGTTCCCGTCGTTCGTTCTGTTCTTTCCTTTCCATTCCGTTTTGGTTTACATACAAATACGTAACAGTTTATACCTATATCGTAGAAAAATATTGGCGTCTAATATTTTCTCGTTTAATTCGTAGGTGTACACACCTCTGCGGAAAGCCCAACGACGTACGTACATTATACCTATGTGTGCATGCACGCATACAGTCGTAGTGTATAAGTCGGTTTTTTTTTCACTTATTTTGGTCTCTTTTTTTCTGCCATTCTTCCCTGCGCAATCAGTAGAGAGAAGTCTCTTTTTATATTCATTCAGAGTAACTAGATTGGGGCAGAGCGAGGGTGAGGAGAGAGGGAGAAAAAAGAGGGCGGCGGCGAGGGGGTGAGAGGGTGGTGGCGGAAGAAGAAGATCGGAGTGAAATTATCATTTTCATCGGTATACTATACTCTGACTCGTTCCAGGAGGGACTCGACAGGTTTTCTTTTTTCAACGAAATCACCGAAAAATCGATTTCTCGTTTTTCATATGAAAATATTCCGGGAATCGTTCTACAATTATGAAATGAATTTGGAACTCAAACGATTTCTTTGCGGCGTATTTTACTTCGAACAAAACTCGATTCTGAAAATCAATGTTTCCTTCCCCGCGATGTCTCGTCGATTTTTTTAGTGGCAATGTGAAAAATTGAATCACGTTGAAAGAGAAATCCGAGAGTATTTTTCAAATTTCATTCGCATCTGGTTTTGTATCGTCATTTTGAACTAGTTTCAGATGTTTTAAACTCTCCGGCGAACGTTCGGAGCGAGCGCAGCAAACTCAGCGCAGTCAGAATCATGGGCTCCGAATGACATCGTCACAGACATTGCTGTATTATCGGGGGTTAAAAAGTTGAGCAAACTCATTTCGACCATCGCATACATCATGACTGAATAGGAATAATACAATCGATCCCTTTCTAAAGTCTCGATTTGACTTTTACCTTATTCATATAATTTCATCAATTACTTGATAATGTATCGCGACTTGGGACTCAAGAAGAGCCTGTGGGCCCGAGAGAATCGACATATATGAAGCTGAGAGGGAAAGAAATCGCAGACACGGGGCAGCACATATTGTTCTGAAGAATTTCGAAGTTTATTCTCCAGTTTCATTTTCAGAAAGTGGACAACGATTCGACGAAAAACGAAACAAGTTTTATCAACCTGTAGAGCCCTCCCTTAACGTTTGTTGTATAGTTGAAGCATAGGTAGATGTATACATAGATGGGTTATGCAAAAGATCGGTAAGATTAGTGCAGGATTTATTAAACGGGTCATTTTGCACTTAAAATATGTGTGCGTGTGTGTTTTTTCAGTCTTATTTTTTGTTTGTTTTGTTTTCTACACGGTGTCGAAGTCACGTGTGCCACTAACCCTTAAACGTCGGTCTGGTTCGGGGCAGCTGCGTCCAATTTATCACTCACTCTCAGGATTTTGACTCGAATGTCGAAAACCCTATCCACCAGGCAATTTTTCAAAGTCTCTCTGAAAGTCTCGAGACGAAATTCGACTCCGATGGAGGGCGGTCCGGGTCTCAAACGGGTCTAAGATTCCACAAATTGTTTTCAAAGATCTAAATTTCTCAGGTTGCGCCTTTTCCAACGCGTCGTCGTCGAGGTTTGAATCCCAGGGCTTGCTTGCTCTGCCAACGAAAGTGAAAAGCTTCTCTGTTACTACGAATTATTTATTCGCATACGTATGTGTTGTCTGACATTTTTTTTACATTCATCCCTGAGACCTGAGCGATTCTAATTGAATAGAAAATTTATTCAATCTAAGGAATCGGCGCACGAGGAAAACAAAGAATAACCAAAAACAACTGATCAATGTGAAGGAATATAGCCGGTGCAGAGGGAAGCGAAATGTTTCTCCCCAACTTTCAGAGGTGGCCCACATTTTACCCGCGTCGCTTATTAATTTTCTATGAGGGTTTAATTTCACGTAGAAAGTGTTCTCAGGCAAATAACTGAGTGAACATAGAATATTTTGGATTTTTGTGAAATTACAAAGCAAAATTCCAAGGCGGGGGGGGGGGCTCGCATTTGGCCAGCAATTTTTTGAATTTTCAAGCGCAAGGGCGTTCAACATTTCCAACAACAGCGTTTTTCGATTATAATTCGAAGATCTATCATAAATTGATATCCCAATTGGAGTTTTATTGTTAGTTGCTTGCATGGCCCGTTTCGCCCGCCTTGTCCGTACGAAGTTTCACTGAACTGCAATGATCCAGAGAGAATAAAAAAGTGAAGAATAAGAAAAAGAAACAAAAAAGAAACGAAAGACGAGTGATGACCGAGCCTTCGAGGCTGACCTGTGGATACGAGAATCTCCTAGAATCTTGACAAGGAGAAAGACGGTAAGCCATTTTTTTCACTTCTTGACCATGGAGCAATAAAAGCTGGTGTATGAAATAATTGAACATGAAAATCTCGAGTAATTGAAGTTCAATCTTGACATTTGAGATGTAAACTGCAGCGTGACCATAAGACGAGAATGCTGCGTACGACGAGGAACTGTATTACGATCAGCAGAGTTCATTACAGAATAGAAGCAAGAGAGAGAGAGAGAGAGAGAGGGAGGGAGATAAATTGGTGAGTCGCTTGTGTCCCTCCTCTCCTGAAACTTTACACGAAGTTTTCTCATTCGTCTCTAGAAATATATAGTGACACTACTATGGTATATCCATAACACATGTGTTCCCACACAAACACCACGTCACGGGTTCAAAGATGGCCGCGCTATCATTTTTCGGTATTTTTTTGTCGACACTATAATAATGTACGAGTGCATACATATATAAGCTATATGTACCTATACTCATACGTTCACGCTCCTCTCGCTATACGTTGGTTATTTAGTATATACCTAGTATAACAGAACAGAGACGAAAGTAAAGCCCACAGATCTCGAAGGGTGCAGCCGGGAAAGGAGAGACACATGTGGCCTATCTCATGCTCTTGGGGTGATAAAACTCAACAGTTGGCCTCGGACTGTGGGGAGGGGTTGATCTTTACTTCGCCGCTGACTCAAGATTGTCTCGAGGATAAACTCTCGAGCGTATTGAGATAACGAAGGAAAAACTTGTCGTCAAAAATACCCATATGCATGCCCATATGTGGATAGATTTCTCGAAAGGCGCGAACTTCCGACCCAACCACTTGATACCTCTGCACAGACACTCAGATTGTAAGAATACGATGCTCAAATCATGGAGGTGCTGTATCACAGACCCATTCGCACCCATTTGCACCCATTGTCATCACTTGGGAAACGCGATTCGCCGTCAGTCCTACATCGCACATCTAATCTGAATGAAACTCTGTGAATTGGCTGCAGTATTTCGGGCCAAAGTGGCTGAGTGTTTCCATCTCTACGAATTGTTGAAAGGTTTTCATAAAAATTTCAAAATCGTCCTACAATCTAACCTACGAAAAAACGTAAGCTAACAATTCGAAATTCTTGAAAAACTGTGAATCTTCTCGAAATTTTCATGAGATGGAATACTCGGCGACTTTCTGCCAAAACACTGCATCCAATCCGCGAAGTTTCATTCTGATCGGCTGTGTGGTGTACGAGTGGGGACCGATCGCGTTTCCGAAGTGATAACAATTATGCCTCTAAAAATAAGAAACAACGAGTGCAGACGGGTCACTGATTCGACGTCGAAAAACCAAACAATTGGCTTTTGGTAGGATCGAATTTATGTGTATTTGTCCTCAATGATAAATGAAAATGCCTGACCTAGACATGTTTTTCCTCTACCCACACCCCACGTTGTTCTATATTTTATATGGTCATAATACCATACTATACCACACTATAATGCTATACGATAGCGTATCCCATACCGGAGGGTAGAGGGGGCCAGGTCTGTAGACAATTCGCAATAAAAATTTAACAGTCTCTCTCTCTACTATATACCGAGCAGCATCCATCCAACATCCATACGTATATCCGCGCGACTAGACGGACTCGCTACGACTATGAATATGGGGGAGCTAGAAGACCGAGCTAGACGGAAAAGTCCATAAACTGATATCCGCCAGGTTTAAACCACGACTTCTATGTTCTTGGTATAAAACCAGGGTGGGTAGGTACCTTCCTGATACCTGGACACGTGTTAGAAACGGAACACGTACGGAATCGTTTTAATTTTATGATTGGAAACTTTCATTGGAGAATTATAGTTTCTATAGGTTATAGCTACACGCTACGTATACCTGAGCACACCAAATTCTTCATTTGCATTTCCAACCACGCTCGGTGCTAACAAGATGATCGAACTGTACGAATATCATGAGAGAAGGGTGACCAGGGCAGAATGGTCCAACAATTCAAATCTTTCGAAAACTACCCGATAATAATTCTTTGAGGAATTATTCTCTCTACGAATATCTATAATTAACGAAGAAGAAATATCTTAACTTTGGTCATTTCTGACGGGTGGACAACTCCACTCCACTCCGGTCTCCCCTTCGCACGGTGTACCTGCACTATAGACACTCGGATTGTGGCGGCGAAAGCATGTAAAGAGAAAGGAGAACGAGAAAATCGAAACGAATGAAGTTAGCCAATCAAAAAAGTGTAAGGAGACCATGAGATTCATACAGTTCCTTGACTTCTCATACCGTCCTTGTCACGTCACAGTGATGCGACAATAATAGAAACATCGTTCTCGGTTATGAAGTGGGTATGGTTTAATGAATCGATTCAACACTTTCTCATTCGAATGGTTGAAAAGTAGCCTGCTGCGAAGCGAAAGGGATGCTTCCGCGTCGTCTACAGAGTACCTACATGCGTCCGCTTAGAAATTTCCAACATCTCGTATGCCCCCTCAGCTGCTGCTGTTCAACTACTGTAACACTATCTTCGTACGCACGCATTATAGGTGTGTATAGGGAAAAGAGTATTAGAGTAGTGCGTATCACATTTGAATCGACTTGACTCGACTCGACATGGCGTGGCAGTATGTTGATTCAAGTTAAGTTAAGTTGAGTTAAGTTAAGTTAAGTTTCGTGGCAGTGAACGAGTGTTGGTTGTTTCGGGGATACGTGTGGAAGCAGAGAGGGGCTGTAAGCTCGTAGGCTCCAGGCTCCAGGCTCCAGGCTCCAGGCTCCAGGCCGCTAGACACTTGACTACAGACTTAGAACGGTCACCACGTGTTGCTTGAGCGTAACGTTAGAGGTTAGACGGTTAGAGAGACGAGAGAGACATTGATATACAGGAGTTGTACCAGTATAGAGGAGTAAAGGGGGAAGAAGCTAACCGAGACGGAGACAGATTATAGTATACCTACGCATGTGTGTGTACGAGTATGGGAGACTAACAACTGACCGAGTTGAGGATAGAGACGCGGAGCGGGAGGGGAAAACAGGGCCGGGGAGGGAGAAGAAGACAGAGAGAGAGAGAGAAAAATTCATTTGAGATTCGAAGAGTGTGGGAGAGGGCACGGAGGTTACACTTGGCCCAGATAACACACATATGTCGTCATATTTGAAGACTGCAGGGAAAATCTCTATTTCTCGTATTATATGCCTACCCATCATGAGAGGGAGAAAGAGATTTTGTACTTAGTTTGTCCCTATACAGGTAATATACGGATGCAATTGTAATGTGTAATAGAAGGCACCGCTTAATTTCGAAAGAATTGTCGTTCGTTTATTTCTTACTCATTTACCATATTTTCCTTCACCTTTTTTCAAATATATATGTATAACGCGGAGTGTATGAGAATTTAGAAATTTACGTACGAAAATTACATATACTATCCTGGATTTTCAAATTCATTGTCCATTATTACATCTTTGATCGTATGCAAGATGTCAGCGAATCGGAGCTAATCGATTTTCCCAATACGTTTCACGAAATTTGTGATTCGTGCGTAAATTACTTTTTTTTTTTTTTTTTTTTTTTTTCTGCACCGCACGTTTTCACTCATCAGTTTGGGATTTTTTCCAAATCGACGATCGAGAACCATTCGCTGTTTCAACGATGATGTTTCAAACTTGTGAAACAATCGGAGAAAACAAAAATAATTATTGTTGGTGTAGAAAAAATGCAGAAGAGACAAAAGAAAAAGAAAAAAAGGAAAAGGAAAAAAAAAATCACCGGATTTTAATAGCGCCTAACCAAGTTTGAATCAGTTTCTAAAACTCGAGATAGAGAGAGGGAGAGAAATGTGAGTCTGCGGAAGAGGGCACCGAAGGTTACGCTTAGCCCAGATAACACATGGCTCGGCTATATTTTATGTTTTCATTAAAAAATAGCCGCTACTGCCATATTTTATATCTGTAACGACACGGTATATACATATGTATGTATACATTGTATATAGAAAATAAAGAGTATATAATACCACCTATGTGTGTATACATGAGTGCAACATACATACCTAGAATATTGAAAAAATCTCCTGAGAATCTTTAATCTAACCTATACCGCATGTGTCTGTTGAAATTTTTATATACGTTCTAAAATGTCAAGTATAAAAAAAGATTTTGTAAAAATCCAAAATACATATTGCAGCGTGTTACATATGTATTATGTATAGGAGGTATACATGTACGCAGTCGTCATCGAGCAACTTCTCTATGTATTTTTGTTCTTTTGTTCTTGTTTGTCTTTTTTTTTTTTTTTTTTTCTTCCTTTCTCGCTCTCCTTCTTTCATTCTTTCTTCTTTTTTATTCTTTCTTTTTAATCACAACGTTTCAAGTTTACACCCATTCAGTTATGACCCTTTACCAAAAGCCACGTGTGGTATGCGCGGTGCGGTACGGCGCGCTCTCGTCGTCAGCTGTCGCAAAGTGCCTCACTTGATTTTTCTTTTTTCTCTCTCTCTCTCTCTCCCTCCCTCTCTCTCTCTCTCTTTCGTTCGTTCTTTTTTTCTCCTTTCTCCTTTTTCCCGTTCTTTTCCCCTCTACGTTATCGAAGCAGGGACGTAGAGCGGGGGACAGGACTCGGGCTTTCTTTATATAAAGCTCACAATCAGTTAGGGCTTTACTATATTCAAACGATTCCACGCTCGCATTCTGATGCACTAAAATCCAAAAGTGCACCAACGAGTCTCCGTGAAATCTCTTTTCGTATCTAATCACGTTTTTCGGGTGTATGTACCTAATACGCGGGTACACTCACATATAATGCTTCTGTGTCCCCTTGGAGCGTAAACAAAATCGCGCCGAACACTTGAATTGTGAATCACACGCGAACCGGTCTTCAAAACGTTTTTACAGCTGGTGACGGATCTTTGCTTTTCATTTTATTATTAATTTTTTTCATCCCTCGTCTCGTCTCGTTCGTTTTTCTTTCGTCTTTCATCCCTGTCTTCACCTCCGAACTATTCGCTATGGTATAGGTATATATATACACGCACGACGGACGGTTGAAATTTTGAGGCGCTTGAAATGAGTAAAACAACAAACAAGCAAAATTCGAGAAGAATGGTTAATCCATTCGCAAATCGGAAGTCAATCCGTTGATTCCTTTCCTATTCTTCGTCTTTCTTCTCTCTTTTTTCCTCTCTCGATTCGTTTGCTATATCATCTAAGAATCAGGCAATGAAGTAGCGCACGAGAACTGAAATAATCAAAAATTGGTGGCTACACCTATAATATGAATATTATGGGGGGGGGGGGGGGGGGGGGGGAGTCATTTTCGTGAGAATTATTAGTGATTTGAATAAAGGAAGAAGAAGGTAAAATAAGGTGCGGGGTACGTATGTATATACCTATACCTATGGGTATCTATAGCAGTACGAAGTTACGAGATTTCATCGTCGGAATTCTATAATACGTATAGCTTGCATATATAGGGGGTATACATGTAGGATATACTATATGGAGCGAGTGCAATTCATACCTATCTTTGTTCATCGTGGCGTAGCTTGAATGCGCCCGTCTTCGTCTGGTTCGTTCGCGAGTAAAACAGCCCCTTAAAACTGTTTTACTGCTCCGAACGGGGCAGAACGACGTCTAGACGCTTCGGCTGTAAAGTTTGACCTACTCACCCCCAACCTCTGCGCATTTCCCCGTTCTCTCTCTCTCTCTCTCTCTCCCTATCTTTCTCTCTATCTCGCGCTTTCCGTTTTCATCCCTTTTCCTACCCTTCGTTCGCCAACTAGGTGGTTATATGGAGGTCAAACGACCCTTGAATAAGAGCGCCAGCCACCACACAACTAGGACAAACACGAGTATCGAGGGCGCCCTTCATCTTCAGACTTGTCTTTTGAGGGACTAAAATGTTCGTAACGCTGTTCTCCGTTTATCGATTTCAATCACATTCAAGTATGCAAAAGAGAATTTATGGTAGAGATGTATGCACCGTGCGTGTTATCAGTAAATTATCATACCTTTTATCCTTCCACTTCCTCTCCGCTTGATCGTTTCGATGATGAAATATGAGAGATGTGGGATAGATAGGTAGATACACGGGTGTCAGTGAAATTACAGCTGCTTGAACGTCGTTGAAGAAGAAGAATAAGAAGAAGAAGAAGAAGAAGAAGAAGAGGAGGAGGAGGAAGATGACGCTGAAGCAGTCAAGAGGATTTCAAAATGCATGAAAGTCCGTGGGGTCGCAAAATGCATTTCTAAGCGATATTTGGCAAAAAATTGTCGACGAAGCGAATCACGATTTTTTTGGTCAAATTCGTGAAAACCAGATTTCTCACGCATGGACAAATTTCATTCATAATCAGCCAAACATCGCTTGGAAATATATTTTCTCTGATTTCGTTGCGTTCGTCGTTACGAACTTTGCGTTGGTGAAAAAAATCCGTGTAACTTTCAAAGGTCTTTTGAAACTTTTAAGGGCTGCATGTGCAGGTATGTATATAGCATAGATGCGTACATAACTTTCCAAAACTGTCATCGCGTTAATTACGATATCTACGATCTGTAACTCTCATGAGATTGCCGCGTGTCCCGACACTTCGATTCTCAACGAATCCTTCAAAGCCTGCACTTGAGAAACGGGTGAAAAGCTCAAAGTAAGTATTCGGAAACCATATGATAGTAGTATATGCTACGCGCATAATGCACACACATATCTCGTACACATACAAGTGTGTATCAACATAATAAATAGGTGCCTACACTTATAGAGTACAAATCTTTAACTGCCGAGAGAAGCAAAACAGCCACTAAAAATTCTCCCAAATACACATATATGATAAATGAATCGTTTGTCTTACCAGCGATTCCAACACTGATGGTTTTGTTCTTTTTCAATTTCGTTCGTTCTGATCTGTTTTTTCTTATTCCTTGCTCAGCATGCGCCTGGAGTTGTCAAGTGCCACATATACTAGTGCATACTACACATACGCACATGTATATATGTTTGTATATCAAATTTAGCTTCGAGCAGAGGGTCCCAGCCACTAACGATTCAATACCTCGTACCCGCAATATCCAATGCCGTACAACTAGCACCGACAAAAATTGAAACAGGCAACGCTACCCAACGAGCGCGTATTATAAGGCAATACAATCATCAGATAAATGAATAAATGGTACGAGTTTGATCGTGAGCCGTCCGGCTGCACTCTTGATTCCTATATTTTCTGACCGTGAGTATACCTATGTACATATACATGTGTATACATTTCAAGGATGTAATAATAACGAATTTTCGATATTTTGGTGAATTTGAACAAAAAATGATCGAGCCACTCGTACCTATTAGCTGGGCCGTTCAATTTTTCCTACATACTCGCCATACTCTGCGGTGTAAACGATGTTTCAGTGAATCGTTAATCAATGGAAATATAGGCGTCGAATTTTACTTCTCTCTCACTATACTGTATACCTATGTGACTATAATATACAAATAGAACATTCGAACGTGTGCGATTTCCGTTGACCACTACGTACTACACTCTGTATCCCTGTAAGTTCAATGGGGTGGAATTGAGATGGGTTAATTTTCAAGGGTTGTCCTCGGGGAAGTTCCTCCCCTCCCTCTGCCCTCCGCCCTACCCCAGGCACACACACCGCTGTGTGTATCCAGCCAAGTGATGGGCTACGATGTGACGCTCATCGTAGCCCATTTAAGCACGCGAACGAAGCCCGCATCGCGTCCATTTACCTGTCATTTTCAATCCAACGGTTTTATTGGTTCTCGCGTTCGACTCGTACGTGAACGCGAGGTATAGGCAGTATTGCTATTCGCGAAATCTTATTTCGACCTTGAATAGTACTTTTTCGTTTTTCGCCTACTTCGGATATCAATTCCACAAGAAAATCGCTCCGGAGTGATAAAATTTTAGAATAAAAAGATATGATCATTGCTTTTGAATTCCGAATAACTATACTATTTCGACAAACGAATTCTAAGTTCTCAATACAAGATATGGAAACGTACGTAGGTAAATTATACGAGAACGTGCAGTATTGTCGTTGCATTCTACATACGTAGGAGTAGTAAGTATAATATAACAGAAATATTTATTCATTCCCGTTCGAAAATTATGTATGTATCTAATACCGGAACGCAGAGTACGAGTAAGTGTAGTTACATCTAGCGGCGACAGCAACAGCAACAGCAACAGCACCAAGCAACTCGCACCGTGTGCACGTTACGTACATTTCAGTCCATGTCATGAGACAGTGAGGTTCATTATTCTATATAGGCCACGTGTTTACTGTACAGTAGTACCATGACAAGAAGCAGACGGTTTCAAAGCATGCCTGATTCGTCGTTAGATGATTCGAGATACGTCACGAGTATACCTACGCCAACGCGCGAGATGAAGATTTGTTAACTAATATTCAAAACTTATTAACATCAATGACTCACTTCCATGTATTACATATACCTACGTATCTTGTTTTTGTAACATTTTTGATGCCCTTCCCCCCTCCCGCCTACTCGTATTATCGCAGCTCGGAATTAATCCGGTCAAAATTTTGAAATGGTTTTTTTCAAATTTAATTGAGATAACAGATTTTTGATAACACCGACGGCATCGTACCTCAAATTGTACATACCTAAGTAGCTATAATCGGTAAGAAATATATATATATATATATATTTATATGTATGTATATACTACGGCGAAGAGAATATGACAAAAATACATATAAATGACGTCAAACCACTAAAAACAGCATTTGCACAAATCCGCGTTCGTTCAACGTTCGCGTTTACGTTCACGTTTCTTTTCTTCCATATTGTTGTTTCGTTCGCTCGTCAAATTATCATCGATTCCACGATCTATAGAGACGGAGCAAACGAATAACGCGTTCGTACCGACAGAATAAGAGAAGAGGATAGCGACGAACGAACGAACTAACGAAAAACAAAACAAAAAATCGTAATATAAATCGCCAATAGCTGCAGGACAGAATAGTTGTTGTCTCTCTTCCAAGGCACTGCAGTACCTGTATTTCAATAGTACAGCGATCTACCTTAGACAGAACCATTAGAGAAAAAAAAAAAAACAAGAAGAAGTTCTTACAATAAAGGGAAAAAAATAATTTAAATAATCCGTGGTCTATGCTATGCAAATCGTCTTGAATTCTCACGAGACTATACCGTGCAGCACCCCACAATAAAAGAATAGAACAAACAGAATGAAAAAAGAAGAGAGAAAAGAAGTAGGCCCAAAAACTATCCCAAGACAATTGCTCAATCTACATACGCTGTGGGCCTTATACGACTACCCTGAGCTGAGCTTTACCCCCCCCCCCCCCCCCCACACTTCTCACCACCGCTCCTCTCTCTATCCTTTCTTATATATACCACCTGAAAAAAATATATGTATACCCTTATACCTACGCCTGCGATACGCAGAGCGTCTTCGGTACCTTCGGTATAATAAAAGGGCGAACAAAAAGAGTTGAATATTAAATAGGTAGTATCCTCCGGTTAGAGTATAGAGGCAAACAAAAAAAGAGAGAGGGTATGAGGAAGGAAGGAAGGAAGGAAAAAAGAATGGGGGGCGAGGGGGGCGCCTAGTGACAACGAACGAAGGATCACCTTGCAGGATACTGCGAGGTATCGTAATAGAGTAGTAGTAGTAGTAGTAGTAGTAGTATAGCGGAATAACTATAGTTAATGTATGCATATATATATATATATACGTACATGCATACATGCATACACACCTATAGGTATAATAGTAAATGCGAGAATTATATAGGATCGCGGACCACCTCGTTTAAATATCGGACTCAATATTTGCTCTTTTTTGTCCACTGCGCGCAGGCGGAGGAAAGGAGAGGAGAGAAGAGGAGAGTCGTCCCTGTTTTTTTTTTTTCTCTTTGGCGCGCCAAGGGATTCCGGAAACGGTCAGTCGATAGACGTAGCTCAGACCGAAAGTTCAATGACTTTGCCGAAACAAACAAAAAAAGCAAACACAGAGAGGAGGTCAAACAAAAAAAAAGAAAAACTAAAAAAACCAAACAAATGGAAACAAAAAAAGGGGGGGGTTTCCACGTTTTTTCGGTCGTTCGTGCCGTTGACCCCCGTTTTATACACGCACCTATACCTGTCTACCTATAACGCTTGTAACCACGCTCTCCTTATATTTTGGTATATAGCTGGTTTCGAAAAAATTGATCGACGTTTCGAACGGGTTAGAGGGCGAAATGAAAAAAAATCGAAAAATAAGAGAACTGAAAAACCGAGAATCTCACAGGATCTTTGGCAAGTTTTATTGGGCACGACCGGGAGAGAGGGTTCTTCATTCTTCGTTCTTTACCGATCCCCTGAAAATAGATACTTGTAGCATCTACCTATATGCATGTATGTTGCATCTATGCCGCATACTGTAGGCACTATATGTATATGTAGTTATTGGCAAAGGATAAAAAAGGGCCCATAACTTTGTTCGGGGGACAAATGTTGTGACACAGGGTTTAGGCGCCTGGGATAGTGGTGACAACACCATCTTTTGTTTGTCAAAACCGATAGCCTTTTGTCCGACGATCTTTTCCGATCACCATCGCACTCCGGAGAAACTGTACGCGAGAAAACGAAGTAAATATGATATACCTGTATTTCTAAGGTAAACCGCACCGCGGGGTGCCATTTTCGAGTTTTCTTCTCTATCCGTACTGATATACAAATTTTCAAGCTACGTCATTGGGACAGAGTCATGCATCCTCATCCGAAAATGGATATTGTCAACGACGGAAAATACTTGAGAGACAAAAAACAGAGAAACAAAAAATTACATGGGTACCTATGTATGACGCGAACTCGAGAAGATAAAAAACACCTAGGGAACTGAGAAAAAAATTTCGAATCTCGTTTAAAAGAGCACTTTTTTTTTTGTCCCGGTACTGCGACACCGTTACGAGAATATCTCCCCCCCCCCCCCCCCCCCCCCCCCCGGAAAATTCATTAGCTATTCTCCCCACGACCCTTTTTTTTCGCAGTTAGACAATGACAGGTTTTTTTCAGACAAATACCGTTGCACGATTTGCATGGCCCGAAGACAAAAAAAGAAAAGAAATGTGATGAAAAAAGAGATGCCAGGAAAGAAAAAACGAAATGAAAAGGTGTTTTTTCTTCTCTCTCTCTCTCTCTCTCTCTCTCTCTCTCTCTCTCTCTCTCTCTCTCTCTCTCTCTCTCTCTTTCTCGCAGCGGCGAGATTCCGATGGTGGGGATGGAGGACCATTATTTTAATTTCTAGAGAGTGAACGATGCAGCGGCATAGCTCTTTTACATAATCTTCGAGGGTAGGTCTAGTATGAGCTGAGGGTAGTAGGTACAGTGTTATACAGGCGGAAAGAGAAAAAAATTCTCTCACACAAAACCCGCACCATTTTGCATTCCGTCTTACGCACATTTGAAGAAGGTATAAATCGTCAAGAGCCAAATACCGAAGGAGGGGCGGGGGGCGCAGAGGTAAAGGGTTAGAGGAAAAGAAATTAGCCTAAAGAGCTCTAAGCGTTTTAGAGGATTATAACCAAAGATGCGTAAAAAATACGCGCCAAAGCTTAAAAGGGTTTGACCACCCGCTGGGCAAATAGCTACGAAAATAGGAGATTACATTTCTATGTAGTAGGTACTCTGTATATAATATGCGTACATGCATGACTCTAGCTTGCTACATTTCTCTTCATCCAGGAATATACATGTAACTATATATAATATATCCCCCGTCTCGATACAGAAATCCATAAGGATAAGGCTATGGATACACATATGTGTGTATATAGGCTGTAGCATAGGTACGTGCAGGCATCTTTTATGAAACCCATCCATCCCTTCTTTTCCCTCATGTTCATAAATTTAACGAGACTTTGTAAAGCTCGTATAAAAAGGAAAACGAGTAGATACCTAGAGTATGTGGAGATTCGCGGTACCTTGCACCACCTAGGATCTCTGTATGACTATAACAAAAAATTTAACGGTAAAATTAACAGTAGCGTTCGTATACATAGTATGTATGTATGTACATACATACCTATACTCGTAAGTACACACATATGCATAAGAAGGCTGAAAATTAGCGACCGTTTCATCACCATTAAATCCACATTGGGTTGTTTCTCATCATCTCGGCAGAGATCCCATGGACGATGACGATGCAGGGAGGGGGGCACGCACGAGTGAAAAGAAGAAGCAGAAGCAGAAGAAGAAGAAGAAGAAGAGGATGAGAAAAAAGGTGAGGTGAGGTCTTAAAAAAATGGCCACAGGGCGTTATGCAGATTTTTAAAGGGTGCCGCGGTGTGAGTGTGAGCGGTAGTATGGTCGTATACCATGGGTAAACCTATGCAGCAGCATTACTACTGCTAGTACAGCGCTATGCTGATGATCCCTAGAATATAAAGAAAGTATAAAGGGCCCATAGTCTCACGCTATTATGCCCCACAGGTAAGATAAAGGGGTCTTACCCGCACGAACAGTAGAGCGAAAGAGAGAGAGGAAAACAAAAAAATAGAAAAGATTCCTCTAGGGGTGACCCACGGAGAATGAGAAAAAAGGGTGACCCCTTGATGTCTCTTTAATTTTTATTAATGATTCGAAATTTGAATTTTTGCATCGCTGATATGGGAACTGTGCCGTATAAGACGTGCTCCGAGACCCGGTTCGTGTACTTAGAGATGATATTGAGAAAAAATTAAATGGAGAGAAAAAACGAAGGCAAAAAACACACTTATCAAAAATCTTCGCCAGGATCTCCTAAATAGACATTTTCAAAGACCGCCACGACCAACCCTAAGGGCGAGAGCCCGTTCACGCTGGGCGTGTAGTAAGTAGTAATGTGACGTTCATTCAATAAAGAGGAAGCGGGAGGAACTGAGAAAAAAATCGACAACCATACAACCCGTTACGCGGGCTCGGAGCGAGGTCGTAGAAATAAAGAAAAATAAAATAAATGGATCGAAGGTAAAAAGAACGAGCGCTCCAGCCCGTTGGCAAAACGGTAGAAAAAACAAGAAACGGAAGAAAAAACACGTGAAATTTGAATATCATCCGGGTGCAGGTATATGAGGGGAGGCTGAAGGCAGAGAAAAAAACAATTGAAAAGAAATTTTTCGTTCCTGATGGCAGCCTATGCCTCATGTGCACGGCATCAAACATGCAATATGTGTATGTACTATTTCGTTTATAATATACAATTGTTTAACGTGGGTAGGCGAACAATACCTACGCATAGGTATGTATGGGCACATGCATACCTGCATACACACATCCTATGCAACGACGATACGCGACTGAACATACAAATCTGGGTGCCTATTACCGATCTATTCAAATGAGCAACGGTCCTTTTTATTTTATCTCACAGTAGTACTAGCAGCAGCAGTAGCAGTAGCAGAAGTAGGTACAGTGTGCAAGTTTTTTTCATTCGGCGTCCACACTTTTTTTTTGTCTTCCGTATAATATCACGTCAAGTTTTCCAAATTTTTTTCTCTCCGTTCGTTTTTTTTTTTTATATTCCTCTCTTTTCTCCCATATAGCAGATGTCCCTCGGTCGTCGCATCGTACTGCCAAATAGGTATTGCACTATGCAAAACAACGATCCAACCCTTTCGCGTCCCTGATGTAATGTCGCGTACCGACTATCTTTCTCTTTCTCTTTCTCTCTTGTTCATTTGTTTGTTTTTTTTTCTGTTTTTTTTTTTCACCGTACCATACCTCTTTTTCTACCCAAACGCAACTAATCTGTTCCGTATACACTTCGCTGGAGCATCTAATCCCATAAGTTATGCAGGAGGAAAGGAAAAACCACGACTATACTACCCGGGTCTAAACGAGTTACGCTACAATTTGTTTCCTCTTCAATTTTCTACGCGCCAAATCTCCAACCGACGAACGTACGGCTACGTCTCGGGATATTTTGTTCAATTTGTCTATCTCTCGCATTTTTTGTTTTTCAATATATGTTGAAAACCGTGTTGAACAAATCCTGCGTCCCGCTGGGTCCATCACACTATACAATACCTACAGTATATATATGCATAATAAATATATATCACATGCACATGAGATTTGTCCACAACTCGGGGAAATGATACGAAAAACTGACTTCATGAAGAGAAAAGAAAGAAGAAGAAGGAGAGAAAAAAAAATGACATGAATAGATGAATGAATGAAAAGTAACACGAAATAGTTCGTTTAACAAATTGTAGGTACTACTATAGACTCACGTCTGCCGAAATTCCGTTGTTCCATGGATAAGGTGGTTGGGGTGGGGATTGCTGTTGATGATGAACACCTCCGACCCCAGTTGTACCGTGAGGGTTGTGTATGTGCTCGGCCATGACACTGACCCAATGGGCCAGCCCCCCACCGCCGGCCCCAGCCCCGGCTCCTGGGCCCCCAGTACTTCCGGTTCCGCCACCGCCCCCGCCGCCCCCTCCTCCCTCCTCACCGCCTTCGGACCATGCGAAGGATGCTTTCTGGAAAGGAATCAAATGATGGGAAGAAAAATGGTTAATAAAAATTGGTTTTCATTGGTATAGGTGTGCCCTGTATTATATAGATATATGTGAACGCGTAGAAGGGAAATATAAGTTCGAATTGAGCTGATAAATTTTTTTGCAAATTAAGAATACTCATTGTCAGGGGAAATCATGAAGTCGAGGTTCACGGACTCGCCGTAGGAATCGCTACCACAAATGTACAGAAACCGTTTCGAAAACGAGAATCGTAAACTTTCGCAAACGACTCGATCGATTCTGATGAAACTTTGAGAATTCATCGAGCACGGTGGCAGAAACTGGCTGAGTATTTCACTCTGTCGAAACATCGATCGGATTCGAAGGAAAATGAATATTCCCTGTGTTAGCTAGGTTAGATTGCCAGCGGCGACTCCGATGGCCTCTCACGACAGAATGATTAATCTTGTCTTCAAATCCGTATGATTTCGGATTAGTATTATTATACTAAAAATTATTCTTACGCAGTGATGTGATTAAAGCGAGTTAAAAACTGAATGTTGAAAAAAAGAGAAACTTCAACCTTGATACACAAAGTGAGGTAGGTATACTTAAATAGGTATAATGATACGGAAACGATACATATATAGATATATACATATATACATACATACATATACATATATATATATAATAAAACTGAGACAAAATAATCTCCGTTCCCTTCCTTTTCACTCTTCTCATCTCTTCTCGTATCGTTTCGTTTCGTTCGTTTCGTTTCGTTTCGTTTCGTTTCGTTTCGTTATGTCTCGTCTCATCTCGTCTCGTCCCGGCTCTTCTCTTCTCTTCTCTCCACTGTTTACGGTAATTAAGAATTTAGTCGCTGGCAACCGGCATATATATAGCGCCATTAGCGCGGCGTGATTAAATGAATTTTGATTTAACGGGAGATTAAGACGACCAGCTGACAGCTGAATACATACAATATCTACCAGGTTCTTTCGACCATGAAATTCATGAGAGTTCTTGATCCACGTTATAAGCTCACTGATGATGCATTAATAATTTTATCACAAGAAAAACAAAAAAAAACAAAAAAAAAAAAAAAAGAAACAGAAAACGTAATTGAGAAAAACGAAAATTGAATTTAAATAACGAATCATTTGTATCGTTTCGAAGAAATAAAAAAATCAATCCCCTCCCCCGCCGCGCCGAAGGAAAAAAATTCAAATCAAATTAAGTCAAGTTTAAACCGTTAAACTTTCAAATCGTATGTTTGTAGATATACATACCTACGTACATACCTATACCTACTTTACCTAGGCTAGCGCATTATATTGTACTACAATCAAAGTTTTCTACTTATCGAAAGAAATACAAACGTACGTATGCATAGGTATAATACAAGTCGGCGGTCGATGCTTGTTTCATTCTTAAACCATTATTTTTGCACGATAGTAATTTCACGAACGAAATCTATCGCGCTTGGCTTTTTTTTTTCTCCTTCGTCTGGTTAAATTACACGTGGAAGAAGAAGAGTGAATTGCGGAAGATAGGAGATAAATAAATAAATAAATTATAATATATATACAATATTATACATATATAGATCGGTAGAGACTGCTAGACTGCTATATATTGTAAAGAAAGCCTTGAAATCTCATCTCCCCTGATTTCTCATGAAATGTAATTAATTCGAGAGTGAGAAGAAGAGAAAAAAAAAAAAAAAAAAAAAGAAAAGAAAAGAAAAAACAAAAACACAGGAAGTGAAAATGTATATTCAATTATTTTTTGTTTTGGTCATTTTGCTCTTGTTAATTTTTAGGAATCCTTGCCACGGTCTTAACCTCGTCATGGTCCTCCTCTCTGCTGTGCAAGGCCAAATTTCTTGGAAACGCTGGAACACTGCTAACCGTTAATCCTTTCAAATCTTTCAATTCCTTGAGAGCACCAAGTGCGTTTAAATTATCCTTGAAATTGGCGAAGTTATCCTTTAGGTTGAGATTTCTATTTAAAACTGTTTTCCCCAGCACTGCACTTGCCAATAGACTCTTATACAAATCATTCGGTAATATGAATTTCTGGTCTCTATCACCTTCGTCAACCGGTAAAACTTCGCTCGATGAATCCGAATCAACGTCGACCGATGAATTCGATATTACGCTCACGGTAGACATGATTATGATACTTATTTGTTTATCCGTCTAACAATCCGAGGAACAAGAATAGCGAATTATTTGCTACTGTTTCGAACTGTCTATATACACTATTCTTATAGTTTGTCCTTATTTATTACGACATTCTTTCCCCCTCTTTTTCTTTAAATTGTCCGTTAAATACTTTTCTTTCCACGGTCGAAATCTCAGTTTTACAAAAAAATTCGCCCTCACATCTGCAGTGTATCTATTTCTCTCGTATTACGTATTATATTTGATGCATCGATTCATTCCATCGAATTGGTTTTTTTGTTCCTTTTCTATAATCCCATGTATAGTCAATGAAACGAATGATTTTCTTAATCAATTTTCACCATACTTTTCAGTTGACTAATGAGTCTGACTAGAAACGATATTCGTTCGGCAAATAGACGTGGTGATGAAATTTTGTGTCGCTCTATTTTTTCCGTTCAAATGATCAAAATTGTACATATATATATATATATTTATATAGGATTCTCATAGTTTGCGTTGATCGGAATTTCTGTTGCTTCTTTTTTTCTACATCTGTTCTAATTCTATTATACATATATTTAAAATACGGAACTCTTTCGTAGATTATCGTTATTGTTATTATTATTATTATTATTATTATATTATTACTATTATTATTGCCGTAAGACACAGTAAGTATTTTTCTCTAACTTGATTTTGAATTCAATTTTACCATTATATATATTTCAATTTATTAGTAGCACCTGTCATGTGCGTTTATTTATTTAAATTGCTTCAGAGTTGTATTTTATTAGTTCATTAGTTCTTCATTATTATTATTATTATTATTTTCAATTTATATAACAATTATACGTTGTTATTATTTCATTATACAATATAATTGCTATTTTATCGTTATATATTCAGGACTAACAATATTCTACGGTAATAACTATTGTTATTGTAGTTACAAAGAGTATAGGTATATGTATAATAATACAGTGTTAAAAATTTAAACGTTTGCGTTAGGAACTTTGCGCGCGCAGCTCATTACGCAGGGTCGTCTCTAATTGGCCGACTAATTAAAGCGGGAAAGTATTCCCGCCACGAGGTTACAGCGTGCGACTATTTTCTATTAAATGTATATATATATATATACATATCATCGAAGCC
Source organism: Phymatocera aterrima (assembly GCA_963170745.1). Classification (NCBI taxonomy): domain Eukaryota; kingdom Metazoa; phylum Arthropoda; class Insecta; order Hymenoptera; family Tenthredinidae; genus Phymatocera; species Phymatocera aterrima. The sequence continues at coordinate 8,090,058 of OY720668.1, read as the reverse complement.
CAGTGTTTGTATAATTTTTATCTCATTTCCTTTTTCTTTATCATTAATATTTCTCGTCTATTTCTTGTTCTCTTTGATTCTACGGTGAAAAATAGGAACTTTGGTTAATTACTTTTAGTCATTTTTACTAGATTTATACAATATGAATTATATGTGTTGTTTAAAATCGTGCCGGTACTGGGGTCGTTAGCACGCTCGTCATTTATATTTATATTTATATTTTATTCCCCTTTCGAAGACTCACACTTGTACATATTTGTACGTAGGTTGAAAAAGTCGCTGCGGATTTTAGCTCCTCCGCGTCTATGAATTTCCAATCTGTGTCTCCCTCTTTTTTACTCTCCTCTCTCGTCCTTTCCTTTCTTTCTCCTTTCCGCCCGTTTCCGTTCGATATATTATTTTCTACAAAAATCCGTTTATTTAACGTTCACGGCGAACGAACAAAGAGAACGGAGAGAAAAAAATACATCAGGCCGATTGATTTTACGAGTTGCGACGGAATTCATCGAGTCTACGAATAGATATTCAATTTTTGGGTTATAGATATTTTTCGGGGTTAGGTTAGGTTCTTCGACCTCTCAAACCAAATATTGACCAGAAAAACGTAAGTGGACCCCCATCTCCTTCTTCTTCGTCTCCTTTTCCTTTTCCCTCTGCAACCTTCATCCCCCCTCCCTATAGCAAGATATCAACGATGCACAAATTTTCAATTCCATTTTCTCCTCATTACGGTTATCATTAATGTTATGCTTCCTTATTCTTCTTCTTCTACCGCTAATTCTCTGTACTATAGAGATTTCTGGTATATTCAGCTGAAGACGCAGAGAAGATTTTCCGAAATACGTGTCTCTCCGTTACTTCGTTCTTCCGGTTATCCCTTCACGTTTCTGTCCATTCGATTTCTGTCTCTCATCGCCTATTCTATTCGTTTTCCCGTTTTCCGCTCGTTTCGACGTTACTCTTTGGAGCTCGTCTCGATTCCTCGGTGAAAATTATCCGCAACACGTATATACAGAATATATATTTCTGTTGTTTTCTCTCCTCTTTTATGGCTAAAACTTGTATATACGTGAAGACGGACGCCCCCCCGTGCGTGACCTGCAGCGTCGATTTTTGATCGTCGAGGTGGTGGTCGTGGTCGTTGTGGTTGCCGTCGTCACACGTCAGTTTCCGTCGACCGCGACAACGATATAACGAAGAGTTCACTGTGTTTTTCGGGGGGTCAGTTTTCTTGTACATGAGCGCGACCGGGTGAACCGCGCGACTGATGGTGCACTCGGCGCCGGGACCGGAGGTATAAGGAAGCGGAAAGAAGGTTCGCTGGAAGGCGCACGCTTCGTCCATCTTTTACTTCCTTTTTCGTCGGTTCTGGCGGAGTAAAAAGTGAAGAAAAAGACCGGCAAAGAAACAGATAAATATAGATATTTTCCTTGGAGCGCGGGCGAATTGGAAAAATGGAAATAATAAGACGCCGCTGCATGCAGGGGCGCTTTACGGGGTAGGGCGGGAAGCTTTAGGGGAGAGAGCTCGGTGAAAGAGCGAGCGAGAGAAAGAACACCGTTAACCGAAGTGAGATGCAACTTCTCCAGGTTATGCCAGCGTGGCGTATGAAGAAAAGAGAAAGACAGGGCAAAAGAGAGAGGAAGAGAGAGAGAAACTGCGGGCTGAGCAACGAGGAAAAAGGGTAAAAGTGCCTCCCCCATCCCCCAACCCCCATCCCCCATCCCCCCGATCCCCTGTGCGAGGGGTACATTGCGCGGTGCAGTCTGCGCGATCCGGGGGTAGTATATTTTCAGGGGGTGCAGCAGAGAGCGCAGGGTGGGAGGAGGGTTACACATCGATTGCACGTGTGTGCACCAGAGGCAGCAGAGCGCCTTCTTTTATCAAAGGGGGTTGGCCGGATAGACGTGAAGAGGGAGAACGAATCCATTCGCCCTTTTTCTCCAGCGTCCCCGCGATTCCATGTACCTATATATATGGTATATATTTTGTCGAGAGAGAATCGTTCGCGCTGTGACCAACTTAACTTAACTCAACTTAACTCAACCTAACTCTTACAAAAATGTATATAGAGACGTTCAAGTCTTAACGTTTGGGCTGGGCGGGGAGCTTCTGCGATTCAGACCACGGTTTCTATCATTTCCTTTTTTTTTTTTTCCTTTTCTCGATCTCGATCAATGAGAGCATATAGCCATTAGGCTCACTTGTGACCAAAATTTCGTTTAGTTATAAAACGACGAACGGTGGATAAAAAACCAAAACAAATATACCTATACCTGCTACGTACAGGTTCGTAGGTATACTACTAGTAGCTGAACGATCGATCCATTATGTATACATTATAGATGTTGAAGCTGCCTCCTATTCTGAGTGCACGGCGAGGCGGACGCTTCTGCATTTCGTGTCTTTGAAAACTGCGCGCTTTTTTTTTCTTCTCCCTGTTCGAATTCGTATATAGGTACAGACGACGGACTTATACATGTATGGTAGGTAGGTTGGCATACTTTGTTGACATCAAGCGATCAATCTCAATTTTTTCTGTACAATGAATGTAATTTACATTGTTTTTCAAATTTTTTTAATTAATCAATTATACCGTGGAGCTAATATAATCATATAGGTGTATAATGGTTGGATATGGCTGATTTTTTTTTCATTGAAAAAAGAAGAAGGAAAGACATGAAATATAAGTAGTTAACATTGGGGTAAAATAATTTGAATTTCCGGTTTTAAACCATCATCGGGCATTCTTATGGAATAGTACATAAGTATACGTAGTGTATACGTATACATACCTACGTATCTGTAACGGAGATGAAAAAGTAGGCAACGGGTATGTAACGGTGTCTTGCAATGATTATGTACCGTTTTTCTATTTATTTATTTTCATTTCTTTTTTCTCTCCGTACGGTGTTCACAGATCCGGAGCGCATTCATTCATTCATTCATTCTTTCCATTGACATGTAGATATCGTTTCGCACTCCTCCAGGAAGCCTTCACTAAATAGCTGTATAAATGGGTTTCCTTTATTGCGGTAGACATAATATTATTTGTGTTTTGGTTTTCTCGGGGCGGCGCCCCGTCATAGGACCCCGGAAGAACCGCCACACCGCGTCCTCGCCTCTTCTCTTCTCGATTTTACAATTGCCCCGTACATATACACTGCAGGTATTTCCACATCTCGAGGGCGTCATCGGAGTCCTCTATTTTCCTTTTTATTTTTATTCTCTTCGTACATATAACGTAGGTAGTAGGTTCCTACGTACTACTTTTACATTTAGACATTTTTTTATACGATACCAAGACGAAGCCCGAAGCCGAGGTGGAATGGAGAAAAACCTGCAGACCTGAAGTGATGAAGTTGAAAAGAAGAAAAAATTAAATCAAATAAAAAGGTAAAAATCGCGTGAGAAATAATTTCATCCGCATGTCTCCTCGCCCGTACCTGCCGCACGCGTTACAGCGCCTGTATACACAGTTTTTCTCCGCGCGGTATATTGCAATTAGTAAGAAACGTCTTGATACCAAATTGAATACCAAAAAATCAAACCAATCGACGAGTCGAGCTATGATCGTTATTGTATTCCAAAATGATCTCAATGATCGAGATACGAATTGAAATAGAAAAAACACACTTTTCCTTTTCTGGTCATCCAATCTTCCTCGGTAACCCCCCCCCCCCCCCCCCCCCCTCCCCGCCCGTCGCCGTTTTCACGAATTTTGGTTTTTATCTCCACAAGAAAATTGGCGGGCAAAATTAAACGGCCGCGTTACATTAAGCCGCGCGCTCGCGTAAAAGGGATCGTCGAGAACCACTTGTTGAACGAGTATGAGCTGCTAGGTTACGAGAGGGTTGTAAAGAGGGGGTCTTTTGCGGGTGAGGAAGGGGGGAAAGAGGGAGGAAGAGAGGGTGGGGGTGAGGGTGTAGATATGCAGATGAGGGGACGCCAAGTAACTAACTTCAACTTCAACTTCAACTTCAACTTTAACTTCTAGCTTGCCCCTTCCAGCTCTAGATGCAGAAGGTGGAGGTATAATGCGTATACACATATACACGTCTATACGTATACATATATCATTATACCTACATATTACACCAACCGCTTTCCTCTCACCTTGACTCACACCCCCTTTTCAAGTAAAGGATTCTCCACGCCGCGGCCAGCCACCCCTCCGCAATGTACAACGCGGACACAGTGTTATCAACCCTTAAACCAGTTGAACAGCTGCACAGGTATAGTAGTTACAGCGTGAAGTGAAATTAATTGTAGGCAAAATAACTGCCTCGGATACCCGCCAGTATACTATACCGAATAAACAAATGACACGCAATTGCTGGTGATTAATTCAGTTTCATATCAATATTCACATATCTTTGTTTATCGTTCGTTAGTCAAGTTTTTCCTTCGTCGTTTTTCCTTCATCTTTTCTCCTGCGCACTAATATTTCCTCTCCCGCGTGCATTATTCCTGAAATATTTTCCTTCCTTTTTCTTTTTTCTCCTTTTCTCCCTTTCTCCTTTTCTTTTTCTTATTCTTGTTCGTTTTCTTTTTCATACTAGCTATATAGTATACGGTTTATAAAAGATGCCCGGCGCCGGGGCGATAGGTAGGTAGGTATACCACGGCGACGCCAAGTCTCGACCCAGATCTCGTCTTCGCCGCGAGGATTCGAAGCGTTTCTCATTTTTGTTTTCGTTTTTCCAACTCAGCTTGGGGTAGGTTTTTCCACAAACTCTAACTTCCACGGAGCTCCGCACTGTGCGGGTTCTAACACATCCAAAAACTACCCCCCAGCGATCGTACGCTCACAAGTCTGTACCAGAGCGCACAACTGTACCATGACCCCCCCCCCCCCCCCCCCCCGCCCCGCCTCTCTTCGTTTGCCCCCCCCTTTCCTCCGCCACTATCCCTCTTGCACATTTTTCTTCCGTGGCCCACTTCGCCTCTATTGGTTATTGCCCGGGGGGGGGGGGGGGGGGGGTGGGGGGGGGGGGGGTGAAGTGAAGGGGTAGGAAGATTCCCCTACCCTTAAAAGTAATATTGCATTCTTCACTACCGACGCATACATATATAGTATATATGTGCATACCTATACCTAGATTGCTCTGTATACGTGAATAGCAAGATTGCAAAGTTATGGTCTAGACGGAAGATGGACAGAAAAAGTGTTAATTCTGTATCGTATACATAGATACCGACCGAGGTATGGTTGCAAAATTTCGTCCTTGTCATTCTGATTGAATGCAGATGAATCTCGGTGCAAGATACCTACAAAGATATTTGTCAATTTTTAGAAATAAGGGTAGGTATAGTAATTTTTGATTCTTCTCTTTCATTCTCTCTCTCTCTCTCTCTTTTTTCTTATGCTTCGTATCTTTGTCACAGCTGTTCCCTTTCTCGTAGGCTGGATTATACTCAGTATACTCCATAATACTCAGCAGCCCATTAGACCGCATTACCTGCGAAGTATGGGAGAAGGAAGAAGAAGAAAAAAGAGAAAGAAGAGAAGAGAAGAGAAGAGAAGAGAAATGATGAGAAAGAAGAACGTCGGGTGCAGACTACGGCATGATGGTTGATCGTCGGTTCGTGTATTAAATTAAGTATTTTACCATATATACACCCCCCCGCCCCCTGCCCGACACCCCACCGTCGCCGCCCGCGCATAATATGTAATAAATTAAGTGAAATAAGATAAGATCTTGTTACCACACGACCAGGAGTGACTTCATTGGCTGCAGGTAGCTTTGTACCGGCGTTCAGACCCCTTTTACAAGTTTATCGTATAATGAGAATCTCACCGTTTCTATACGGCTGTATGTTATAGGTAGTACTACCTATATACCTAACTGCTACCCGAAGACAGCCATGTTGAATAATACAGTTTCCATAACCCACCCAACCAGCATGCTGCCGGGCTGCAATTTCTTAATCGGTTAATTGCTAGTATAATATTGTACCTACTTAATACATACACGCAGGTATATGTATAGTACACGATATGTGTATTTTACATACGTATTTCCCACGAGAGAGAAATTTTCTCTTCCCTACATAGGAATTATACATTTTCTATAAAATCGAATACGATAATCAATTACGGGAAAAATTATGCCGTGAACATAATTTCCAATAAACCCGAAAATTTTACAACACCTATAAGTAACGAAGAAGGAAAGAGAAGAAATTTTCGGACCAAAGTTTTTATGATATTACAGCTATACGGCAAATTGTGATATTTGTGTCAATATAATGATCGATATACATTATTTTCGATGAGAAGACCATTTGTTCTCGTTCAGAGGATCGCCAATTTTTCGTTTGTTGTATTTCCACTGATTTTCAATCGATCAATAATTTATTATTTGCTTGTGGATCTTGTCTCGCGTATCTCTTGCTCTGTAGCGAGATTGACCGACGGTACTTTATTTAAAACGAAACCTGAAGAACAAACAGAAATCAAATGAAATAGACGGAAATTTAGTTTGGTAAAGGTTGTGTTCGAATGAAAACGAATACTAAATTAAGTCGGTAAGTAGAATATTGACTACCGTCTCCGGCAGTTTTCTGGTGGTCTCGCGTAAACTGATTTATATTGGGGGGGGGGGGGGGGGAGGCAATTTTATTCAGCCCACTCCGTATCCTTGCCCTTCAACTTTCAACAATCAATTCCTACACGTGGCGGGGGTGGAAGGGTGGGAAGGCGGGCGGGGGGGGGGGGGGGCACCTCGCAATTTTACAATGTAACAGTATAAGTAATTATTTAATGAGCTTGAGTAGAGAAAAGAAATGAGAGCGAATGAATGAATGAATGAATTGTAGAGAAAACAACAATTTCTGCAAAAATACGCCCCGGCCCGTCCAGACCACAGATACGATTCCTGTTGCTATGTCAGGTTACGAGTTGAAGAACAGAAGATATAAAAAAAAAAATTTCGATACCTACGTGACAAATTTCGTTGTTCAATTTATTATTCGTTTATTTTTTTGTAAATTTTCTTCTGCTTCCTTTCTGATCGTATTTTGTACACTGAAGAATGGACGTGCACAATTTTTTACGTGGCCCGCGAAGAAAAAAAACAGAATTGACAGAATCGTCATATCTAGTACTCCCCCCCCCCCCCCCCGCCGTTGCCGCCCGCATCATTACGACAATATAATGTGTTTGTAAAGGTATATCAAATATAACGAATGTAAATCTAATGATATAGTATAAATTATTAATTCCCATTTCACGTGAGAAAGTGTGATGAACGGAAATCACGTGATATACGATGAGGCTGAAGTTTATAACGTTACCAGAACGATGAAACAAAACAAAAACCAGTCAAAATAATATCCGCTGTTTAGTCGCCCGACAAACGTCGTGAAAAATCAACTTTCGGGCGAATTTCTGCGGAAATTCGACGCCCAGGCGTCGAAGTGTAAAAAGGAAAATAAAATAAAGGCTTTTCTTTCATCGAAAAATTGTCGTTACGCATATCGTGCGGAAAAATGAATTTTCCACAACTTTCTGATGATGGAACAGCTCGTCTTGTTTTACGTGGCTTCGTTTTCGGCCTCATTATCATGCGTGATACGTTACAGGTATATAGTTGCTCAGGAATACAGTATGTATACCTACATATATACACTATATCTATCTTCCACGCGCACGCAGTTACGATGAAACTGAGAATGGGGGGGGGGGGGGGGGGCTTTCCGCCGAGTAGGTGTCGGAGTCCCGGGGGGGGGGGGGGGGGGGGGGGGGGGGGGGCTGGAGGCCTAAGGTAAGGCAAAAGGTTGTCTGGGGCGGCGTCTAGCCATGTCTATCGATTATATTTTCTCTCTTTGTCTCTGTCCCGGGGTTCTTGAGCTATCTCACTCTCTCTTACTCTTTCTCTCTCTCGCTCGTTTCCCCTCAGTCTCTCCCGCCAGCCGTCCTCTTTACCTTTCTCTCTATCTGCCCCCCCCCCCCCCCCCCCCCCCCCCCCCCCGCTTCTCACTCTTCGGCCGACGCAACCGAGCTCCTGACCTGTCGCAACTCAGCACTCCGCAGTCATATTTGCGCACGGCGCGCGTAGTTCCAAGGCATACCTCCTACCCGATCGCATTAGGCACCAACACTTACTCATTAGCCAAATTCACATTGAATTTTAGGTATTCTCGGAACTTATTATACATAATATACAATTTTTTTGCTAACCCCGGTAGATGGTGTATATGAATGTATTTCTGGATTCAAGAGAACGCGAATGAGAATTCGAAAATTCTGAGATCTGAAAATTTTCTCTTACCCTAGTCTGCTCAATTATTACTCACCGATATTTCGTTCGTGCTAGAGAAAGAATGAAATACAAAAAACAACATCTGAGAAATATTTCGTCGGCAATGTATATCGAAACGATACGAAATATTTTATTATTACGCATTCTCAGCATCTATAAAGGTATGAAATTTGAAAACGAGGAAAAAGAAAAATAGAAAATAGAAGGCTTAATTCAACCTTCAGATATATATATTCAAGGAGCTCGTCGTCTCCAAGGGCTGGCAAATTTCAAGGTTACCAGCCAAGCAACCCCTGACTGGATGGTGCGAGTGAATCCCTCCTTCCTCCTCCTACTCATTCTCTCACGCTCTCTCTCTCGCTCTTTCTCTATCCATCTCCTCTTCGGCACTCTTCTGCGCCCTCTCTTGTCGACGAGTTTTCCAACGGAGAGAGGAAGACGGCGAGAAAGAGAGAGAAAGAAAGAAAAGAAAGAAGAAAGAAAGGGAGAAAAACAGACTGGTGATTTTAGGGGTTGTATACACTATGTACAGTATAGGTATATAGGTACGCACGTATGTAGATACTAGATATTCATATAGTACAGGATATTTGAAAATTGAAACATTGGGGGTTGTTTTGAACGAATGGGAGAGGCGGGCAGAATGGGCCACATCAAAATTTTTGCAACCGAGCGAAAATTACGAGCAAAACGCTCGCCCACGCCTCCCCCGCAAAATATGTCGATAAATTTATAATCTTTTGGAATTTTCAGAATATATAGGAGGGACTCTGTGAGTGCGGGGCGGGGGATTGTCCCTGCAACCCCTATAATGTTTCTTATAAGGTTGATTCGATGGAAAAAAGTTTTCTCAAGCAAATAAATGAGCGAATAACCTCCTGTACGTAGAATATTTTTGATCTATGAAAAATTGCCACGAAATTAACAGGGGATTTGATTTTTTCCGAAATTTTTCGACACTTCTAGCGCAAGGACATTCAACGTTCATCGACGGTCCGGTCAGGATATTGTTTTCTAGTTCATAATTTGGAGATCTATTGATTGATTGGTATACCTTGAATTTGAACCTCGAGGTCTACTGTCGGGCCGTAAAATCGGGATCCCTGAATTCGAACCTCGATAATTTTTGAGTCAAAAATCCTGGAGCATCGTGTGAAACAGATTCCGCAACTGTAAGATCGCCCACGTCGAACTATTTCATGCACCAGGTCGTTGAAAATCTCCGAGCAATGGTATCGCTGTATACTCAGGTATGTAAAAAAACGTGAGTTTGGCAAAATTTGATCCGTAGCTCGACTTTGCCGCGCAATAGTGCGATTGATAAAGTCAATAAGGATTCGGAATAATCCTCACAAAATCAATCGAACATGACGCGGTTTGGTTGAGAATTGATAGAAAAAATATCTCAATTTAGCTCCGTTGCGAGGAAATTTATTGCAAACACGCCGATTACGCTGGAAAAGTGATTATTTTATTCATAATTTTGATATGCACCTCGCCCTAGTTTTTCTACTGGAGCGGGGCGCACCGCGGCCGCTGTAACGATGTGATAAAAAATGTACAAAAAAAGTGTACAAAATAATCGCTTCTCCAGCGTAACCAGCGTATTTGCAATCAATTTACTCGCGAACTGAGCTCGATTGAGATATTTCTTTTATCAATTCTCAAACAGACCGCGTTCGGCCGGCGTCGACAGTGTCCGAGATCACCGCTCCGCCGATTATTCGTCATAACTACGATAATTTTCACCATATTCCGATTTTTAGAACGATGCTGTAACTGCTTTTCATATTCAAATGATTCTGTGAGAATTATTTCCAATCCCCATTGATATTATCAACGGCATTGTTACGCGTTGAAGTCGAGCCACGGATCAAAGTTTGCCAAACACACGTTCTTTTACATACCTACCTGTGTACACAGCGATAACTTTGCTCGGAGATTTTCGACGACCTGGTACATGAGATAGCTTGACGTCGGAGATCTTACAGAACTTGCGGAATCTGTTTCACACGATGTTCTAAGATTTCTTAGTCCAGAGTTATCGAGGTTCAAACTCAGGGCTACCGATTTTACGGTCCGATAGTAAGGTATACATATCCTATTATACTCTATACATACTTTAGAACTCGAGAGATCATTCAAGCGAAACAATTATTCAATCTAAATATTACGCGCGAATTTCAATTTTGCGATTCATCCATTCGAAGAATCCCGTGTACCTCCTACCTACCTGCCTGCCAATAGATACTCACTTTGCGTTATAAAGGTGAAAATAAAACGGTATACATAATCTGTGTATCTCTGTGTATCATTTATCATCTTGTACCAACAAATTGAACGATCGAGGTTTCGAATGTAAAATGAACGATGACAAGTGTTTGAAACGTTGCGAGGTATAATTCATCTGAATATGATTCAACGCCTCCCAAGCCCAAGTATCTTTTTCCGTTTGTTTGTTTGTTTATGAACAATTTTTTGTAAAATTAACACGATTTATTTCCTTTCGAAATCGGGTCTCTGTGTATCATGTGTACAGAATTTCAGAATCCTCTCTACTCGAATTCTCTAGGTATGAGAAATTTCTAGATATTTCATACGAGTACGATACCGGGGGGAGCATATTTGAGAACAATATGAATATCATGGCTAAACTGCGGATAAAGAAACAACTACCGCGCCGCTGTATTTTCCCGATCAAATTCAACGGTTCAAGTAGGCATATGCATTCAAGTTATGCGCATGTATACCCCTCGAATGTAAGATAAGCTTCAATAGAATTGCGTATATAGCGCATGCAAAACATAGGGGTATGAATTTCTGAAGGAACCACCAGAACACGAACGCAGAACTACCAATTCCGACCAACTGCAGTACATACATAGTTCTATAGGTATAGCGGACGAGAGTCCGTAACCGTTAGTGATGAATTACAGAAAAATTACAGATTAGTACGTATAGTTTGTCCCCGATGAAGATATGTGATTGATTAGATCCGGTATACGAGGATAAGAACGAGCGAAGAAAAAACGAAAAATCGAAAGCGATATATGAGGGGAAAAAAAGAGAAGCTGCGATTTTGGCACCAGACGGATGATGGACGCTCCGTGACCTAGGCCGTCTTGAAGGGCAGACATTTTTTAATCGATAACCACCCTCTCTCCCCGCGAAGGGGAGGTGGCGGTGGTGGCGGCGGAGAGGTCGACGGGTCGGCAACGAAGGCGTAGAGGTATATATGTATAAAGAGAGAAGAGACGAGTATACTGGCGCCCCCTCGTACCACCGAAACCACCCGTTCGCCCACCTACGCCACCAGCCTAAATAAAGGCCCATCCCTTAAAGCAGACAGCATCGAAAACATTGTTAAAGCTGGCTAGGCTGGCGGCGAAGCGGCGGAGCGGTGGAGCGGCGAGGGTACGAACGCCCACGGTCTTTCTGGCTACTCGCTAGACAGAATAACACGCTGCTGTCTACGTCTTTCTGCTTAGAAACAAGCTCAACGATTCTCCATGACCCCGGTTGTCCGCCCCCCCCCCCCCCCCCCCCCAGCCGATTTTCTCACGTCGTATAGGATAAACGTTATAAAGTTTTTAGTCCCATAAACTCGGAATCCAGGATACGAAAATTCTAAACGGATTTCATCTATCACCGGTTTTCAGTTTCGAGTTTTTCAATATGAAGGATGCAAGAAAAAAATGTACGTAGGTATGTACCTATATAATGTAAACCGTGATATACGTGGATGTCCTATCGATATTCTCCTCGTCAGAGTTTGTTGACTGTTCGTAGATAGGTGTAAGGTTATGCATATGAACTATAATAATTTGACGGTATAAAGTCACGGTCGTCCAGTGACGGTTTGAAAACCTTCACGCATTTCGGTTGCTTGATATAATGTGTACATATATACACACCTATTCGAGGTGACTCGATTCAGATGATGGCGGGTGTCATTAAGAAGCCATCGGAGTCGCCGCTGGCAATCTAACTTAGCCAACATAGGGAATACGTATTTATTTTCCATCAAATCCGATCGACGTTTCTTGAAAAAATGAAACACTTAACCACTTCCTGTCACCGTACTCGATGAATTCTCGATGAGTCATATCAACGTCGATCGAGTCGATTGCGAAAATTAACGATTTCCGTTTTCGAAACGGTTTCTGTACATTTGGAATAGCGAGTCCTGTGCCACCTCGAAGTCTGTACTGCGGATTGCGCGGTTATTTGTGTCAAAGAGTCAAAACTTTCGCGCTTTGCGAGCTAACAAAACGCACCAGTCTCCGCACAGATCCACGCGGGTCCGCAGAGATCCACACGCAGTTCTATTGAATATATATATGTATTATATATACCCATATATATATTTATATATATACGCGAAGCAAACTACACCGAAAGGCGTAAAAAAATACACCCACGAATTGTAAAAATATTGTTTTTCCATTCTTTCGTGGGACAGACCCGGGCCAAACGCTCCGCTCCCAATATTTTCTGAAAAAATATCGCCGTCTCGCGACCACAGAGTCCTACTTCATGAACCCCGTACCACCCTTACAGTCCCGATCAACCTTACTAAGTTTTTTCCTCTCACTCTCTCTTTAATCCTCGGATTTGATAATTCTCCATTTCCAAAAATAGGAGAAAGAAAAAAGAGCGAAAAATAAACCGGGCCGATATTTTTGTGATTGATGTGAAAATTGATTTCCAACGATACGTACGGCTAGAAACAAAATATCGCAGAAGGTCCACTCAAGTTTTTGTGTTGATTTTGACATTTTTTTTCTCATCAATGCAACATAAATTCTTGTTATTTGAGCGAAAAAATGTTGTTTCGTCATGAACAAAAAAAAGCGTTAAAATTAACACAAAATCTTTAGTGGATCTACTCCGACATTTTCATTTCTAACAGTGTATATATGTATACATATTTATGTATACACATTTATGTATGAAAGTAGGTGCAATAACATGTATATACCTACTATACCTACATACCTAGGTATTCAAATTTCTCTCACGTTAGATATGAAAATCGCATAGCCAGAGCGAAGTTATTTTTACCGATTGCGTCGAAGCATTCGATGATTGTCTCCGATCGCGTCCGAAAGGAAAATACAACGAACAAAAAACCGGTGAAGTCGGAAAGAGATTTCTCATTGCATATAACACGAATTGAAAAATGAACGACCATTCGGATATTAAAGATTATTTTATCGCCACTTTGTATTAATCTACGTATCTCGGGTTTCTCGTATGTACATACAGATAATATATCGCTATTCGTAATCATCTCGTAATTAATTATGCCGCCGTTGATCAGTTTTATTTGCGATTCGATCTCCGTATAAATATAACCGAGATCTATCTATACCTAAATAATCGGGAACAACGCGTGACATCTGTTCGCGGAGCCACCAACCTATCGCTTTTTTTTCAAATCTGACTACAGGTATGTACACCTATATGGGTTCACCTCAGGCACGTACTCCTATACTATATCATGCTACTACATGGATACAAAAATTCCGCGGTTTTCATTTTCATTTCTCTTCTTCATCTCGCTATCCCTATAATCTATGGTCCAACCTTTTTGCAACTTAAATGAATAACTGAAAGAGCAGGTAAATATTCACGTATGAGAGCATACAGATTTCAGAATAGCTCCTTACGAAGCATAATACGACAAACTTGAATGAGTTTCGTGTATAGGTATAAATTTAGAATGATCTTACCTGAAGCAAAAGTCGAAATGCATTTTCTCATCGTCCGTATATTATCACTTTACACGAATGATTATTTTACGTACCTATACTCACGGATTAGAACGCGGTCGTAAAGAAAAAAAGCAAAAAAATTTCCACCAAGCTTTGGGACGTCAAAGTCACATTTTAAACTAGTCGATTTCCCTGCTCGTCGATTTTCTGTTCAGTGATGAAACTGCACCTCTGGCATACTTGAAAAGTATAATAGCTACCTCACACTTTCGACACTTTGAATGCGGTGGAATATTAGGAAAAGAATATTGGAGCGTCGATAAGCGCGAATCTAGACGAACCCCTCGATTTTTAATACCGATAATCCGGTCGTTGGAAGATCATTGTAATAAAAACTTGTCATTGTTTCAATGATTTTGTTAAGGGCACTTATTATTCGCGTCCGGTCTCGTTCGTATTTTGATTTGACTGACGGGAGTAGTTCAAAGCGCTGCCACAACGCGGCGCTGAACGTTCATGCGCAGAGCTTTCGCTGGCGAACGCGTCTTATGGAAACCGCGGTGGAGAAAAAAGCTTCGGGGAAGAAAGAGAGAGATGGAGGAAAAACAAAAGAACAAACAAAAAACATCAACAATACCGACTGCTCCCTAATATTAATCCGAAACAAATTTTGTTCTACTCTTCTTCTTTCTCTCGTCCTTTCGATTCAAATCTTTTTGAGCATAACGATATACCTACGTATACGCTATAGTCACCTAATCATTATTCTTTGCATGATTTTCTCTTCCGATTCTAGAGCTAAAAATCGGATAAAAATTCCCAATCCTGCGGCAGCCCTTGGTCTAGTCAATTAGAAACCTGCGCCATACCATGCTTTTACGAGACGGACTTCAACCGCGGCTCTATGGGGATACGTGCGCCTGAAAAGAGTCGTCGAAAATAATCTTCGTCTTTGTAGTTGTACTCGAGGGTCCTGAGACTCCCGAGGGTAGCTATGAGAGATAAATCAATACCCCGCGACTGCTCGACCCTCACTTGCGAGCTGGAAACCTAAGAATCCTATTTTATCTGCTGCGGATAACGTGCGAGGTTTGCCAAAAATATACCTATTCTCTTTCCTCGCGTAGTACGGCGAATTCCTCGAGACCGAACGGTGGTAAAACTATTAGAAGCGAGGTATCAAGGAATCTGAGAAGGAAAGGTAACTTCCGTTCTTCCGTTCTTCCGTTCTTCTGGAAACAGAGAAACGGAGAGTTGAAAAAATCGGCAAAAAATTTGAAGACGAAGACCCGAGTTGGTACATATTTATATTCGTCGAAGTGAGCCGAGATTCTATACTATTTCGTTTTATACTTTTGGTATCTATGTGGGATAAAATCCGTCTGGGATTCAAACTGCGGTATAGATTGCCCATATTGCATTATACTGCGGTAATCGAATAACTGAATAAAAAATGAGAAGAGGCGGCGGGTGTAGGTACCTATACCCATACCTATACCTATACCTATACCAATACCTGTATAGTCTCGGGGAATTTCGCGTGCTTATGAGGACCCGGAGAGTCCGCATATGCGGAGAGCTGCGGTGCATTGTGCGAGCTGCAGAGGGAGACAAAGGGGAAGAGAATGAAGAGCAAGCGAGCGAGTGATGGAAGTAGGTATAGGTAGGCGGGTAGGTAGGTAGGTAGGCAGATAAAAGGTGGAAATATTTTCGGTTTTTATCCTCGCGGAACAACTGAAGCGATCGCCGACGCTCAAAATTCCGGGCGGTGTCTTTTGTCCCCTACGGAGTGGCCGCGGATCCTATCTTTTTGTTCCTTTCCTTATTCCTCCCGACTGCATTAGTTCCTTCTTATTCTCTTTGTCATAGCATTCGAATCCCGCGTGCGGCGGTGGATCAAGCATCAATCTCTCGTCAAACCTCAACCGCCTCACTCCGGGGCTCATGCCACGGCGAGGGAACACAGCCAACCAACCCAACGGTCCCAACAACCGACGACTATACGCGCTAGGAGATATTCGCCGGTCCGGTCAGTCCGGATCGCGGTTATCTCCGCGAGCGCGTTTGTCGGGGCTTAGAAATGTCACCGTCCTGCAGATTCTATTCATTTCTTCTTCCTTCTCTCTTTTTCTTCTGTATCTATTTATTTTTTCAAATTTATTTATCCACTTACTTATTGTTTACCTGTACTCGTATCTTTTTTCCTCTTTCACTTTCGCTTTCCCCTCTCTCCCTTTTCCTCCAGAAAAAAACGATCGAAGACCACGAACTGGTAGGCGTATAGGTATAGACTGTATAATACGGAATGTGGACAAATTTTCAGGAACGTTCAAATGAATTATAATATCAACCGTCTCGACGCGCAACATACATTCTGAGATGAAAAAAGAAAAGGCGGTAGGGGAGACAGGATTCCGGAAAACGAAAAAGTAGACGGGCTGAAATCCCGAATTTCGAAGTTACGAATTCTGAGGTAGCGAAAGATCAAGAACGTGCAAAAATGTTTATATTTGATGTATCACTAAGTCGAATCACTGTTTCGTCGAGAGGCTATTAATCCGAACTCGTTTTTTTCCGAAAATGTATTTTCAGATAATTTACATTCCGAACAAACGAAAGATTGACAAAATGGTAGATTGAAACGTAAGTTGACAAAATTTCGAAAATGAGTATCTTTGAAATTGAAAGTTCAGAGCGGCTAACATTTTTATTAGCCAATGACCCGAAGAAAACAAGATTGAAAATGACGATTCGGCACCGGTAAAACTCCGATGAACGAGACGTCGGAAGACCAGAATTCCGAAAGGCCAAAATTCCGAAAAACTGACAAGTAATCGATTATCTTCTCAGCAAGCACAGAACAATAATGTTTTTCTAATGTCTCCTGAGTTTTTGTTTCCTCGGCCCTTTTTCTCCGATAGGTTTCGCCATCCTGTCCATCCGAGTTCTCGGTCTTTCGATACAATAAATTCGGATTCGGTAAACTTTCGTAATAACCACGATTCCGAATAGTGATAACGCGAATTTTCAATCGCTCAATATTTTCACTAATCGGATATTCCACCGCCCGTAGTCTCGTCCATTCTGAGGAATAATTTTCGGTACATATTTATTTCCATAGCTTTCGGAATCGCAGCCTGTCTATTTTTCGACGTTTCTGAAATTTTTACCCCCACCCAAGGAGAAAAAAAGAAAGAGAAAAAAAGCAACTACGAATTCAGGGAGGGTTGAATTTTTGAAATATTTTCGACAGGCTACCACCCTGAGAATCGCGAGGGACAGAAACTAGCTAGGAACCTATTATAACTGAATAAACTCCGTTTCGTATAATTGGAACGAGTCTGTCGCCGCTCGAGGCTCGCCGTATCATATACTTACCTACATACGTTTATAATCGAGAGAAGAAACTTCTTTTTTTCTCGTTTTCTTGTCGAGTCTGCAAAGCCATTGTGCAGGAATTTGTCGCCAGACGCTTCTTGCTATATATTTTATATACCTACCTACTGCATGTTAGGTATATGGG
This sequence comes from Phymatocera aterrima, assembly GCA_963170745.1. NCBI lineage: Eukaryota > Metazoa > Arthropoda > Insecta > Hymenoptera > Tenthredinidae > Phymatocera > Phymatocera aterrima. The sequence goes on along the minus strand of OY720668.1, from coordinate 8,072,551 downwards.
GCATTCTATATGTCAATTATACTTATATTTTATTTTTCGTTCAGATAACACACACAGCGGCGGAGCGACGAAAAAAAACCAATTGGTCATCATTTTTTTGATTCCGATTTTTTGAAAAATTATCAAAAATGACTTGCTATACTACACGACGAAGAAAAGAGGACAGAAAATCTCCACCGGACCTCAATAGCAATCTGACGTGATATTTATTCACGCGTAGAATCCGAATCTGATAATATTCATAATATGCGTCAGAGATCTGTGAAATAAATTATCGAATGATGCGGTCACGTATACGGAGACGGTTGATCGTTAACTTTGAAACTAGGAATGATTTCATCCGACAAACTTTTTGCCCAATGGGTTATACTTCCGGCGTAGCTATAATCAATCGATTATAATATATTGTAATATATTCATTTAATAATTTTCGACGCTGTGAGAAGGATTATTAAATTGCCTGCTATAGTCTGTTGAATTTTTCCCGAACCAAACTGACACCAAAAATCGAGGGGCTGGCCAAGACCTGCTGAAATCGCAAGAACCACTTTGCGAAGAATGATGCCGAACAAATCGGTGTGAAAATCGGTTGAAATGGTACGGATCGACTTGAAATCAATGCAACCGATGCGAGACTTCGTGGACCGAAACAGCTCGGAATCGAAAAAATTTTGCCAAATTCCGCTCACAGATTTAGGCGAAAAATCGCGGTGAAAAATATGCATAGAAATCTTGAAATCGCCTCTGCGATCGTGATTGGAAAGGCTCGAAGTAGCTTCTCGGCACAAATCGACATGCAGACTTCACTGAATATGCTCGGATCTGTAATTATTAGTCGCCTGCGTTCACATTACCCTTCTCCAGGTCCGCGCGAATGCCGATCTCATGTATTTTCATACTCTCCCTAAATCCTCCCCCACTGAAATCCACTATACTTACAATGGCGGCATACCAGTTCGCTTTCTACATGGTTCAGAGGACACCCCCACTGCAGGGTGCAGGGTAGCTGCCTGGAAAGACTTCTTCCGGAAGCCGGAACTTAGGCGCGACTTAAAGACGTACTTTCTTTCTTTCTTTCTTTCTATCTGCAGGTCTATAGGCATACAGGAATATAGTGTAGGTATACCTACCTACGCTGTTGCAACTTATCTTTATGAGGCTGAAGAAGCTTATAACGGGAAACCCAACAAAACGACGAAAGATAATACGATCAGCTGTTTCGTTGCACGTAAACGTCGCAAAGAATGGATCTTCGACTGATTTTCGGCGGAAATTCTCCGATGAAGAAGAACAATTGATTCCCGGGGTGTCTCGTGGATATCGTAACTATTTTGTTCTGTTGAGTTGAAATGTTGAGCTGACAGATGCGACTTTGTATATACATCGGAAACGGGATTTGCAACCTGCACTCGTACGCGACGATGCTGTATCCGATCGGACTGAAACTTTTTGGGATTACCACAGTATCCAGGCGAAAAGTCTCCTGATATTTCATCTCTTCAAATAGTCCAGAAGTTTTGTCAAAGTTTACAAATTTACAAATTTCTCGGACCAGCCTAACCTAAGATTGATAATTTTTCGAAAAACTTGGAAGTTTCCCGAAATTCTGAACAGGTGTAATGCTGGATCTCTTCCCACCAAAATACTGCGTCAATTCCTGAAGTTTCACTTCCATTCGTTCCGCGGTGTGGGAGTGCCGGCAAACCGCGTCCTCCAGGTGACAATGATTATCGATGCGTTCGGTAACTATGGAGAACGACTGTACTCGACGTTTTGCAAATTTTCAAATTTCATCAACGTGCAGGTGACGTGGATCTCGTATGAACATAGAACGCAGTGATCGCAGTTATAAATTATAACTACCCATATAATAACCTACATGACAAGTAGAGAAGGACAACCATAGACAGATAGACAGATAGACAGATAGACAGATAGATAGATATCGTTACCGTGCAGGTTATGATTGTTATTACCGTTGCTTTTCAACCCGAGACGTAAACAGCCTGTACGTAGAGTTCAATGCTAAGATATGATTGATAGGTAACTTCTAACCTTATTTTGCATTGATGATTACTACATACGACTACTATAATCCCACACGGGCGTACACGTATGTATAATACCCATAGGTAGATATAACGTCAGTATCTATGTATAAATATGGGACCCGAAGGGTCATTAGGGTTTCGTATTTGAATATACGCAAGTTCTATTATATATTCTATTGTCGAGTGTCGTTGTTGATAATAATTAACCATTTATTTTTTCCTATGTAACATTCAATGCCTGCAATATACACGGATTATAGGCACTACGTATAATTATTAGATTACGTCGCGGTAATTATTCATTCGATATTTCATTATTGATCATTGTTTCGAAGCTTCGTTTATGCAAATTTATCCCCCCCCCCCCCCCCCCCCTCGCCCTGCCGCGTTTCAACGACATCTGGGAAGTTTTTTGTTTTTTTCAAATTAAAAATACATATACAGCTGTACATTATCGTAGGTCAATACACGTATATGATACTCTTGCAGAATCTATGCTTGAAATATATCTCTCAATCTTATCTCGAATGTACATATGTATGTACATACGAATAGGTATGTATGCGCTATATACGACATTGAAATTTGTCGAGGGTCCGGCGTCCGGCGGCGGTTTCGGTACATATATGAATTATTGAAAGACAGAATTCGCGCTGTTTTTATTTGTTTGCCGGAAAGTCATAGTAGGTATATGTATATATACCAGTGTTATACGTATTATGTAAGGTGACATGACTGGTATAATGTGAAGTACGTATAATATGGAAATAGCAGGTGTTTTCTGACCAACCGACGTCGTTTACACTATCTCATTGTTCCGTCAATAATGAAAACAAATTCTAATTCTGTTTCTGTTTCTTTTTTGTTTTTGTTTTCTCCAGTCTTCTAGTGCTTGCCGCGTTCTTCCTTATCTTTGTCTTTCTTAAACTTGCACTCGAAGGCTAGGCTGCAAGATGGATGCCTTCGCGAATGCAATAATTATAAGATACATTTTTACGGTATACGTATATACGTACGTTTGTATGCATAAGCCGTGCAAGTAAAATGATATACGAGTTTGTAGTACCTATATATACCTAAATATCGTTCAATTATCAGATCGGAGACTACCGTCGCTATTTCGTTGTATCGCTATCATATCAGGAGCGCATCGGAGAAATCAAATTTAAATTAGGCTAAGATACGATTGCTGATACGAGATTGGTGTAGAGCGAGAAAGTATGCAATATTGTCACGGGAGAGGGAGTGATGGAAATGTGATGGAAAAAAGAGGAAACAATTTCAAACCGGACGATAGTGGATTGAAGAATTGATATCTTATCAAATTTGAGAGAGAAAAAAAAAAAAACAAATTCGAAATTAATATATGTGTGGCGATTTGATCAGGCGAAACTTGTCATGCCGACTACGCGTGATAATAAATATATATATATGCAATAAATATATATATACATTAGGGTGTTTCAAAATAAACAAAATTTCGATTTTCCAACTTCGGGCCACACCTGAGATAGTTAATTTAGGTGGAAAAAGAACGTTCTGTCAAAAGATGAGCATTTTCCGATTGAGTGGAAGATCGGGCTCATTCGATTTTTCATCCCCCCCCTTTCATTGAATTTATGATGGATAATTAATGGTATACAAATTCGTTAACAGGAGTTTATTCGAGATTCTATTCAGTTTTCGAAGTGATAACCACAGCGCAAACGGATCGGTAACTTATAATGAACAATAGTTTTGAAGAATAGCGAAATAATGAATTGAAAGTTCGTTCGGGACCCAATTTGAACATGAATTGGAATGACAGAATTCAAAAATTACTTTTCTCCGGGCGCAATCTGACATTCTGACAGCTGTGATGATGAAACAGAATGTTTTCCCATAATCATCCGTCTCGCATTCGCTGAAAATTAAAGGAAATGCAGAACAACCAATTAATGAGCCCGATCTTCCTTCCAACCCAAAATGCTCATCTGTTGGCAGAATCTTTTTTCCACCTAAATCAACTATTTCAGGCGTGGCCCGTTGGAAAATCGAAATTTTTTTTCTATTCTGAAAAACTCCCATGTGTATATATATATATACGCTATATACCTGCTATAATTGAAAATTGTCATGTATATAGGTGACAATTTTCGCGAGGTCGTGGTAAACGAATGAAAAAACAAATCTATCGTTACAAAGTATACGTACCTAATATAGAAGACTTAGATCTCGAGGTGATTGGATAATCGGCTGATTAACGAATCGATTAACCAATCAATTAATCATGATCATTTTCTCATATCTCATGGCAGCTGTGAAACGAGTTCACATAGATCTGCTGCCTATTTATACACATATTATTACGATACAAACATTTCTGTATCTAACCTGCCTTCTCTTATCCAGCGCATAAATCAACTCCTGTATACATACATATTATACCTATATGCGAGGTATCAAACAATCTGATTTTACGTGTAATACGTAAATACGTAAATACTGGACACGCGGTGTATCCTGTACGTTGTCGAGGAAATGTCACCCCTCTTTTTCTTTTTCAAATGGTTTACAAAATTCAATTGATTACCATCGCTTCCAGAGTTACGTACGTACCTATAGCTACATACTGTAGGTGCAGTGTAGTACCTGCTATGTAGTGTCAACAGGCTTACCGTGTATACGCATATAGCCACAGGCATGTACAACACTATAGCTGCAGTCCTTACAGAATACTATACCTATGCTTGCGATAGAAAAAAGTGACGTGAAAATTTATTACGTGCCATGATGTATCTAACACCAATTACAATATGTACTTCGACAATGGAACGCATTCCAACGATATATATACCTGACACATTCTAGAACACAGGCAGGTAGCACTGTACTACTGGGCCAGAGAATATAAGCCGGAATATGTGTATTACCGTCATTATAATTGTTGAAAATTTCTCTATCTTGTTCATGTGCCCCCCCCCCCCCCCCCCCCCCCCCCGCTCCCAAGATATCTGTCCATCTTTATCCCTATCCTCGGAAAACATTGGGAAGTTCACACATATATGTACGGAACAATGGGATAGAACAAACAAAACAGAGAAAAAAAATAGGGGCGGGGGGGGGGGGGGGGGGCACTAATAACCAATTGTATTAACGCAGACGGTAAAAAGTACGAACTATTGAAACGAGTATTTGTTAGGAGGATAAAGGAAACCGTTTAGAATATTTTGGCACCTGAAATTGGGGAACACGGATGCGGTAGAATAGTAGATAAAACTGTATACATGTCGCTGTTACAACAGAGACGTATGGACGTGTAAAGCATATGGGATACGGGACATCGGGATACGAAGCTCGGTTGAATTGGGAGGTATGTGTTGCGGGCAGTTAGTTATTCATATTTCATAATAAAAATACGGCGGCGGCTATTGTACGCGAATATAATACACGTATATATACCTATAGTACTTATTTTCATGTTACCCGAGAATCTGACGTATATGTAGAATAAATACATGCACACATGCATATACGCACGTAGGTAGGTACCTGTACATCAAATATCTTTCTGCTTCCGGTAGGTTAATTGTGATTTCGGCGCAAACGAGCTATTGAGGACATGATAATTATGTGAGCGGGTAACCGTGACCAACGAGTTGAAATTATATTAAATTGAAATAGCAGGTGACGCGTACGTCGTTTGAGTGTGTAGGTGACCGGTAGCTCGGCTATACCTGTAGCCACGTATTTATGATTTATAATGCAAGATAAAATACCTAATTATCAGGCTCGATGGGTACCTATCCTATATACTGGCCACCAACAGCAATACGCGGCTGATATCCGTGAGCCAACATTGTATACACGTGGCGGCTACGTGCAATGCTGCAGTTCGCAGTGGTCCACATCGATGATTGAATATCATTTTATAGCACGGTGATTCGTATTCGGTAGGTAGGTACGTTCATAGTATTATGGCAATGATTATCGCAACACCGCGCCGCGGCGACGGGCACGAAGATATATGCAATATAGGGATTCAATAATTCTATCGAACCGTTTATCCGGGGTTGCTTCACGCTTGTTCATTTACCGAATTCCCTGGATTTTCCAGGTTTTTCATATATTTAAAAATTCTTTGCATTCATTCGTTGTATTCTATTCGTGACAACAGCTTTCCCGTCATATTATGAAAACTACTAAACATATACGCATTTCACCAAATTTCTTGATCCACGTCTGGTAATGTCGTCGAGAGATTGATCATACATCCGATCCTCGAAGCAGGTGAGTGCCTCGTTCGTTACCCGCTCGCTGATCCTACGTGGAAGATACGCGGGAAAAATACAATTGCAATTATTCGCGACGTTTCGGTGTCGAAGCAGCTGATGTCATTCTTCGATATTTCGTCGCATCAACCGGTAATAAATTTCAGCCTGATGTACACACGCATTACACTAGTTGCGGTAGACGAACGCTGCAGCTATGAAAGACACTTTCTGTCAATCAAATGATGCATGTCAGCTGTCGCGAATATCTAACCACCGAACTGACTTTCGATTATCAATTCGAAACCGATAAATCTCAAAATTTTCGCAAAAATTCATGATTATCCAGGAACGAGCTGTTGAATAATAATTTCAATTTCGTCGATCCCTGTTCCGCGGTTACGCAACCGGTGGTAGCTGTCGCAAATGGTATTATCGACGGAGCTTCATTCGTCTAAAAAAAAACCGGCGTTCGGCGTTACCATGCCGAATGATTACCGCAAAATACGAACCGGCTTTGAGTCGGCCGCGGCTAGTGTACAGCTCCGTACCTATACTCGCTGCATCTAGATTCATATCGTAAGTTTACTATCGAATATATCTACCATTCAAGGTGAATTTCTGACGAGTATAGTAAATATGTATACGTATGTATGTACCTACGTACGTACATGCAGCTGTATTTAACGGTATGCAACTGTAGTAAGATAGAATCATGCGCATATAAGATACGATTATGGATTTTTCCTTATATCCCCCGAAGTCGATCGTGATGAATCGCATCGAGCGATAGTAAAACCGGCGTCGTCATGATTAGGTAAGTGAAACGTATCAACTTGCGCGTATAATTGTATACTACACACATGTACCTATATCTAACCTTCGTTTCAATATACCTGTATGAATGAAACGAACGTGAAGTACATGGTACCATACGTACGTTGTACCTACTTCATGGAATACAGGAGACCTAACACACAGGTGAACGCCCATAAGGTGGAGCTGCATGCGCAGCACCACGCCCTATACAGAAGAAGAAGAAGAAGAAGAAGAAGAAGAAAAAAAGAGAGAACAAGACAAAAAGAAAAAAACCGCAAGTCCTTTTATTGTTGGGTAGATCAAAAATAGAGCAATTCGATGCTATCTTTAATTATTCTTTCAGACATACTATGTACTACATATACTATGTACATGTATGTATGCCCCCGAGGCACTCCGCGCATATACATACCTCGCAGCTAGTTCCTGCTCACGAACGCATCTACGCCGTCGTACGCTATTACGAGATTATGTACCGTACCCGCCAGAATTTTCTAGTTTCTTTTTCTTCTTCTTCTTCTCCTCTCATTGCCTCTCTTCCGTGCACGTATGTCCACCAATGCTCAATAGGTACAGTAAACCCATGAGACCATTGATCGCGGTGCGTATGAATGATACGTATATACATAAGGTATATCGTCGTTTTTCGTATCCTCACAGAGGCAGTTTATACCTCAAACATACAGACGGTGCGTGTAGGTACGTATTTTAACGAGTGTGAGTGTCAGCAGCACCTGATAATAGTGGCCATCACCTGTCACGGTAAGGTGAGATCTTTAATTGTTTTCACCGGTTTAACTTTCCTCGGTAGAAATAGGTTATACATGTATCGCGTTACACACACCGTCTCGCGGGTATTGATATTACAATATAGGCCGGTCGTACTTACATTCCTAAGGTGGCGCGGACGTTCCCCGCGATAACCGATTCCTTTGGCTCTCGAATTATAGCTACTACAAAGTAGTTGGGTTGGGTTGGGTTGGGTTGGGTTGGGTTAGCTTGGCTGAAGTGTACATTCGATCCGACACATAGTTTTTTCCCCGAAATTAGGAAAACTACGATTTGTTCACATTAGAATTCGGAAGAACATATAAACATACGCGTCCGTTTACAATTTTCATAAGATCCTTTCATGTATAATAACTATACTTGTAACCAGACTTGCTCGCGCGTGCAGGTATCGTTGCACAGGTATAGGCACATATTACACTGTGTACACCTACTACGATGTAATTCCATGCATGCGTATGCTAGGATATATGTATATATCTCGGGTTAATTATATTCCGCAAAACTAGCAGGGAATTCTGCCGTCTACCTCCTCCTCCTCGTTCGCCAGCTTCACCTTCTCTTTCCCTTTTTTCCATCGCCCCCTTTTCCCGCCAAGAGTCGGTTCAGCCGCCCCGCAGACGCCATGCCTCGTCGCAACCGGAAGTAGCGCACATCTATCTTACCCTCCAGCTGAGCCGTGCACTTCCTTCTCATGGGAATCCAAGAAAATTCACCGCAGAGTTACAAGCTTACTATAGGTATGTACGTGCGTACATGTACATGCATACATACATACATACGTACGTAGGTGCGTGCGCCTATTACATTACATCGCATCATATTATATTCTGTTATGTGGCTAAAGTTTATGAAGTTTCATAGGTACCTGCCTAGCCAACGCGAGAAGATCGCGATAAATATAAGGACGGCCGAAATTTTCCGATCGAACAATAATTTCGGCTTTTAATTTTCTTCTACTTCTTGGCTTTTCTCCCCCCAGTTTCTCGTGGGAACCCCTTCCTCCGTGGGATGGGGGATGGAGGTGGGAGATTTTCAATTTTTCTTCAAAAAAATCTCTGCCGACATTCCAATTTTCCTTGTTGATAGAGCATGATACGTACCACCGAGAAATAACTTGACTCGTCCAAGTGAATTTTTGTTTCCATAAAGAAAGTCACGTATATATAGCTACTGCATATACGTGCGTATCTTGGGGCTATCAAGAATTTCTGTTTTTCTTTACACCTTTCCCTTGTTTTCTCTACGAAACTGTCATTTACAGTTACATGTACCTATCCTGCCCTCTGCATATGTAATTCATCGGCCTCGTGACGTGACGTGAGGTAACGACGCGGTGACGCTCTCACGATACCCGCCTACTATCCACCAACTCCTAAGCAAAACGAATTAAACGACCCAAACTTCTTAACGAGATGACCCGCTCACTGGACATTATACGGAGTGCCCGGTACTGCGGTGCGTATACGTATACGTATAATACGTACGTATGTAACCATACGAGAAAATTCATTTGAATAATTGACTATGTTTATATACGAAGGGGGATGAATTAAGTTAAGTTTGTACGTACGGAGAATAATTTATCGGGCGATGCATACCTCTACATGCACACCCACTCGTAACGTATGTAGAGTACCTGTATATCTACGTTCGATTCTACATCTGTATTCCGCGCGGGTGAACTATAGACCAGAGTTTTCGTCACAGCGTCATCGTCGTCTTTGTACAGGTAACGAAGACGAGAAAGAAAGAAAAAAAAAAAAGAAACCAGAGAGAAAAGAGATTAATCAAATGAAGTAGGTACAGAATGATAGAAAATCTTGTTCATGTCTAGCCCGAAACTAAGGTCCATATAATACAGCGGCGAGGAGAACGTATAGGGATTACGTAGGAAAAGGGATATCCTGGTGCTATGTCGACGGCGATGATTAAGATATCGCGACGTGGTGTCTCCCGTTCCTTCCTTCCTTCCTTCCCCTTCTCCTTCCCCCCTCCCCTTCCCCTTCCCTCTTCTTTCCGGTCCTTTCCTCTCCGCGAAGATACGAAGGCGGAGAAGATGATCCCGGAGGATATCTGTACCAATACCGAAACCGAAAATCTAGCTGTACGTATGCGTGTGTACATAGGTGTGTACCTACGTATACATAGTAGCTAGACGACTAGGCTCGACTCTCGTTTATACCGCGGAGGACTACTATATCGGGTACCACGGGGACACCGAAGACTCCCCCAGGTCTAGCCTCTAATGGTTAGAATCGTTCCGGACATTAGCTCTCGCTCGCGGAGGAGCTCGCTCCGCGTGAGTACGTGTGTGCAGCATTTATGTACGCGCGTGTGTCCCGCGTGAGCGGGCGCGTGTTAGTGTACACGTAGTTCTTCCTTCTCTCCTACGGGGGTTTTTTTGAAAAATGACCCGCGTCCCCGAGAAATAAGACTGTCATCATCATTAGCCAGCCGCGTTACACTACGCGGACCCACGGATGGACAGATAGCCATACATCCATTCGGATGTATAAGTACCCGTATGTGTGTTCCTCTGGAAGCGCCTCTTCGTCCTCTGCGCTTGTATGTACGCACAGTCGAGCGCACACAACAATTTCTGCCTCACGTCCGCGTCGTGGCCAGACGAAAGGATCAGACTGAGAATGAGATAAAGAGGAATGGATGGAGAGCGCAAGGACAAGTATACAGTACACACACGTGGGTATACCTTTGGGGAAAATTGGTGTCGATTAAGAGAACCGCCTTTGTATTAGCTATACCGAGTGGTGCTGCAGGAGGGAACTTGATTGAAGTGTATAGTCTCTTCTACGTATAGCAACTCGATCCGAGCATCGTATATCAGAGGTTTGGACATTTCTCGTGATAAACGAACAGATAAACCGTTTGCGGGAAAATTTTCTTTGCATTTGAGTTTCAAAAATCTAGTAAATCAACCGATGAATCTGACAGCATGACCAAAATCAAGGATATATATATAGAAGTCGGAGAGAGGAATTTGAATTTGGTAGGTATGATAAGTGCCCATGCAGAGGAAACAGAGAGAGGAGAAAAAAAGAAAAAAAAGAAAAGAAAAATGACAAAAGAAAATTTGAGAATCAAATATGTTGTTATTTCTCTCTTATTTCTTCTTTTATTTAATAGACATGCGAGAGCGATGTTCGAGGATATTGTGTTGATTATCGCGACGTATATATACACAGGTATAGGATAAAAGTGAAGAAAGAGAATACTGTAAAAGATGATTATTGCCTGGGGACAAAGCAGACGGATAAAAACGAAAACAAGAAAATCAAAAAATTAACAAGAAGCGTGTTGCCCCGCGAAGTTCTTAACGAGTGTTTGAGCACGTCGCGTTGGGTCGCGTCGTTGCCCGCCCGAAGCAGGAAACTTGAGATAAAATACCGCGAGAGGTATATAGATACATAATATATATGTATATACAAAATGAAGTAATACCTACACCTATGCAGGGGTATTATAATGTATCCAAAAGTAAAAGAGAATTTCAGATGTTTCGCAAGCGTTACTCACTCGCAAGGCACGCGATGATCTCTTTTCGTCTTTTGTTGAGAAAATATACGATTGTATACAGGTATAGGTAGTTTTAATAACGAAGTATTAATATCCAGTATGCAAGTGTGTGTATATCTTTTCTCACGTCACGTACCTATACCTATATTTGTTTAAATACGAGTCCAGTCGTATGTATTTATCCGATCACGGTACGTGTTGGAAAACAATTTACAAATCGCCGTGATTCGTCAGAAGCAAAAGAAAAAGAAGAAGAAGAAGAAGAAGAAGAAGAAGAAGAGAAAATGTTCGCGAGCATGTGTGCGATGAGACTAATTTCCAAATGAATATCACAGCGCATACATATTGGGATACATTTTTTTAGTAATTTGGTTGAGTCGTGTGACAAGGAACCAAAATCCGCTATACACGTCGAGAATTCCTGTACGTAGGTATACCTACACTGCACGGATCTGTGAGTATCAAATTGCAGCTCGATTTACGGGAGCTGTGAAGAAGGCGCGAGCCGCGCGTCGCGTCGTCCCTGCACATAATTATTATCCGACAACCATTTCCTACTGACAATCCAAGGTTTCGTCTCGACTTCATTTCATTACATTCGATTTCATCTGTGTAAAACTTGTATGTTAGGTTGGGTTAGGTTAGGTTGGGTTAGGTGTGTAGGTACATACCTACGAGTCGGCCATATTTTCCCGGCGATATACGTAAGCATACGTCACATACATGTATAAACGTGAGTACCTACTTCACGCGTTACATACAATATATATACCTATATGTATCACAAACGCCAAGACGCACGCCAAGTCGCCAAGTCCTTGGACCTCGCGCGGCGGATAAGTTGCCTTAGGGTGATAATCCCGCCCAGAGCAAACACGCGATATTGTATATATACCACGTTTCAAAAACAATTTTAAATCGGAAACAACTCATTCAATAACTGCGATCACTGCAATTTCTTTCACATTCCCGAACAAAGTGGCAATTGCCAGTAATTCGCGTCGCACACTATTCTCTTTTCTTTTTTTTTTTTTTTTTTTCTTGCTTGCAACCAAACTGGGAATCTCATGGAATCGCGCGCGTCTGCCCTGGTTTCCGAAGTTTCAACGCTTCGGTAACGTATGTGCACAGTTCGAACAGCTGACGATTCTTCTTCTACAGCAGTTAGTATATTTCTATCAGGTACTTATAGCACGTATATGTAGTAAAATCGGACTATGTATGTATCACTAGTTGCATATATGACTGTTACAAAAATTACACTAACGAGTCTGTAAGGCTTGTGACAGTGAGGCAAGAAAACCGCGAAAAATAATAACGGCGGAAATTTGTTTTTTCTATCGGTTTAAAAACAAATCTGGTCCGCTTACGGTCTTGCCGCCACCCGGCCGTATGAATTTCCAAAATCGCCCAAAATGAATGATGATTTCTCCTCCTTTCTTTCTCATCGATAAATATCAGTCGAAATTATTTTTAGAAAAAATGTATCGGAGGATGCTGCGGTCCTGTATCCAAATTTTCGTATTAATTCGAACAAATTATGTGTTCCAGCGATTCGAAAAAAGATGAAGAAGAAAAAAAAATAATTCAAACGAACCGAAAATTTCACCTCACTTTCCTCAGATATAACACCTTCTTTTCTCCAAAAGCGATATCAAAAGAAATTCTGTTCAAGAAATTACGCGCAGTATGGATAGATATGCTTCGAAATCGCATAGAAGCCTGTACCACAAACCCCTTGGATGTGATCAACGGATGTAGAATGTAGAAAAGCAAAATAAGCCAAACACAAAAAACAGAAGAGAAAATAAATTGGATCATAAAACGGAAGGAGAAACGATCGCTGAGTAGCAGTCATAAAATGAATCCTGGATTACTCAAATGTCAATGACGCGTGCGGCACGGTCCACGATTATATGAACGACGTTCTACCGTCCTGTACACTCCTGCCCATTAATGGTTCTGCTCCGAAGTTAGCTACGCTTGCGGTAAGTTGCTCCAAGGGTAGGGCAGAGATCAAACAGCGCGTTGTATTTCCGAATTTATTCAAATGCGTCGCGCTGATTGATCTCTGCCTCACTCTCAGAGCAATTCGCCTCGAGCGTGGCTAACTTCAGGGCGATGCCATTAATGAACAAGAGTGTACACCGTACGCGATGTAATTTTGTAATCTCGATGTATTGTATATGTACATATATTAGTACGCATAATTATTAGTTATATATTATATAATATGCATAATTACTTTTCAAGATCAGGTAATTATAACTCTATACTCGGGTTAGGGATTGGAATTTATATCTTTGTGTTTTTTGTTGTTGTTGTTGTTTCTCCGTTTGAAATACATTTTTCGACAAATTTCGTGACAAAACGGCGACAAACAAATTGTTCCTATATATCTTACCGAACTCGGACTGCGCCGCGGTGACTTTGTGTATCCAATTCGACTCACAAATTTATAAACCAATCCGTAACGATCACTGCGGTAATGATGGATGGCATTTCGGTAATAATATTTCTTCAAAATTTCAAAATATCCAAAATATTTAATGTCCTTTCAACGATCGACGAGGAGATGGAGAATCAAATTCCCAGTCATTTCCTTCAGCTGCTGAACCACTAGTACTGCAGACTAATAAAGTCTTACCGAAAGTCACCCTTCATTCATTTTTCATCTATTCATTCTGAGTTTCGGCATAGTTAACTGCGTACGGGAAATTTCCAAAATTTGTTGTTTTTTCAAACCCAATTTCATAATCCAATATTGCTGATCATCGTGACACTGAACATTTTTTGTATTCTCCGTTTCACGTGCAATTCTACGCGTTCGATTCAGGCTAGTGCAGATTTTTTTCCCGAAACCCGTGCGAACTCGCGCTGCGCACTGACGCGAACCACTCAAAAAAACGAAGAAAACGGTGTATTTCATGAATGAATAAATAATGAAACGAATGAATGAATGAGGATAATATGAAAAGTGAGTCTGGAACTGCAGAAAGATGGAGCGGTGATACGGTGTGTGTGTGTGTGGGAAACGTAAAAAACAGGAGGAAAAATGTAACACAAAATTATGATATCGCGAGTAATGAGTGAACGTTAACAGCATACACTCGAACGAAATCTCATACGTTTTCGATCGCGTTGGTTATACTAACGATAAGCTCCGCAGTAGGTATATCACGACTGACTATTATCGGATAGTAGGCCAGACACGATGCAACTAAAAATCGATGTAATCTTAATTGTTATCAAATTGTAATTTGAATTCACGCTTATTTTTCTCCACGCTCCAATACCGTAAAATTATGAATATACGTAGGTATGTAACAAACGTTAACAAAGGAAGCAAGGAAAAAGCAGGAGGGAAATCAATTCGCAAACTCATTATCCTATATAGGCTAACGCGTATTGTTTCCCATTTTTTTAATTTTCATTTTTTTCGCTTCTTCTTCTTTTCGTGTGCAAAGAAAACAAAAAGCAACGATGAAAAACTATAGAGGAACAAAACAAATTGTGCGTTGCATCGTGGCTATACCTATCGGTATTAATAACAGTACATCAATTTGAAAAAATGTCTAATTTCTCTGAGCATCGCTATAGGTACGATATACAATATCATCATAATTTTTCTCAAGTATTCTTCATCTTCTACGTTATTAAATTTACACCGATGATCGTATAAAACGTTTGCCTGCGGGCCTCGATATACGGTATACGGTACGTAATATGCCACATATATTTAGTTTGAATAAGGCTCAAGATAACGTGTGATTCTTGAAGGGCTTCGGAGGGTTCATAGGTCAGGAACGAATGCCGATAGCTTATGGCTGGCCAGCTAGTAACCGATGATAGCAAACTGTACTCAGACATTGAGATAAGAAGATCTTACAACTTTCACGTCATTTTTCTAGCCCGCGTATACAAGACGATGAAAAAAATGATTTTTTTACGACAAAAAATGAAAAAAAGCATCTCATACAGCAAAATTTCGTTAATTTTTAACGTTTTACGCCCCCTCCCCCCCCCCCCCCCCCCCCCCCTTCCGATGAAATGACATCGCTCATGTACCTACTACCTACCTAGACTGTTCTTCTTATCATTATTCAATTATCGCGATAACAGTAACCTGTGCAATATATATATATACCAACCTATACCTGTATTGTGATACCTGATATACAGGGTGTGACACTTCATGTGTCGAGAATGGGAGGGACTCAATCGGCACGAGGCCCAGTCCCTTCGACCGCAATCAACAACTACAAGAATTCGGTCGACCGAAATTCTTACGAGAACGCGAGATACAATTTCTTGGTGTGGGAAAGGAAATATGAACAACGACTCAACCAGGCTATTAGTTATGTACCTACTTATTTCGACGTAATAAATACCTAACCAAATTTTATCTCGTGTTTTCGTAAGAATTTCGGTGGGTCGAATTCTTCTAGTTGTTGATTGGCTAAAGGAGCGGGGCCTCGTGCCGGTTGAGTCCATCCCATTCTCGACACTTGAAGTGTCACACCCTGTATATGACGTAGAAGTATGAATCTGTATACGAAAGAAGAAAAAAAAGGGAGTGCTCATGACGATATCTTAATTAACTAGTGCATCATCTCATCGATCATCTCTACGATTTTTGTGAGATTGTAATTTTCTTTTTACCAGAAAATTCGAAAATTACAACATTATGAAACGAAATAAAAGAATTAAAACGATCGCTATACTCGAACGAATGATTCTATTGCGCGATCCCGGTTTCCACATTTCACGTACGCGTGTATAGACGGTGATATTTTTTGGTGAGAAAATCAAGTGGAGTTCGGAGTAGGTATAGGTGTTTTCTACAACTGATTTTCATTATTTCTTCTCTCATCTGAAATGGAATTGGAAATTACGTTTTTCATTTCATGTTTTCTCACGGAATCCACAACGAATTATGGTACAGTGTTGTATAGCATATATAGGTACATGAGATATGAAAAATTCGTGGTAACACTCTGATTAAAAATATCGAATAGAGAAGAGGGGGGTGAAACGGGATGCCGAAAAGACATTGACGAATATTCGCTATTTCGCGGCCCTCA
This sequence comes from Phymatocera aterrima, assembly GCA_963170745.1. Taxonomy (NCBI): domain Eukaryota; kingdom Metazoa; phylum Arthropoda; class Insecta; order Hymenoptera; family Tenthredinidae; genus Phymatocera; species Phymatocera aterrima. Next base: position 8,056,021 of record OY720668.1, on the reverse strand, counting down.
CCGGGACACACGAATTTGCCATTTTTTATTTCTCTTTTCATTTTATGGTTTGTTGCACAGAGTATACAATCTTGGGAATCGAGAGTCAAGCGAGCACTGCACTCGCGGGGATCCCGAAAACACCGATCATATCGTTTCAAGGCGTTGTATAGGTATATCCTCGTCTTTTTTTTGTACTTGGCGGCGATTCGCTACCGCGAATCTTGATACCTACTCAAATTGTTTTCATGTGATTTCTCGTTATTTATCATGGATATACATGAATTTATGAGTAATTTGATCTGATTTCGGGTAATTCCGAATCATTCAAATATGCATAGAATTTACCGATTTCACGACTTCAGGCGATTTTATCCGATTCTAGTACCTATATAATTTCGGTTCGCCTTTACCGATACATGCCCGATTACAACCGTTTCGAAATTCGTTCCACACGCGAGTAGGACATGACGCACTGATCTCATCGGTCGGTAACCCTGCCTCAACTTTTTTCTCAATCCATCCCATCTCGCCCCCCCCCCCCCCCACCCCTCCACCCCTTACCCATTCATACGAGATAATCGCGTATAACATCGAGAATTTGGACACATATCTCTTTTATTATAAGTATAGTTACTTCAATGAATAATAATCAGCGATTGATTGAAACGAGGAGATAAAAAAGCAAAGAATAACCCCCCCCCCCCCCCCCCCCTCCCGTTGAAAAGATCCATTGCGTGAAATTTTCTGCAATAAATCGACAAATTACGTCTACCGGCATGGAATAACTAATCCAAGAACAATATAATCAATTCTCGGTCCATTGATCCTATACGTAACCTACATATAATATGCTCTCGATCGATCTATGAATAATAGTAGCTGCATTGGTACTCTATATGGTATTAGATTGTAAATATATTCAGCGTATAGGTATAATAGATATATAGAACGTAACATTGTATCTAAGTAGTTACAGATAATCACGTGGGACACGAAGAGATCGGCCTGCAGTTATGTACCTACATACGTCTACGTAGGTATATACATATATTGTATATATTATGAACGCAGACCTGAGCCTATACGGTTTAATAATTTGTTTACGCCTGCGTAGATACCTATGTATGTATGTATATAAATGCATACATACCTATGCTCGAAATATCTGGATATGATATAAAGGATCGTTATATAGTGTCGGCCGGTGCGCGACGCGCCGCGGCGCGGCGGGTGCAAGTTGGTTAGTATATAGGTTAGGTTAGGTTGGGCCCAGCCTGAGGCTTCCGAAGGCCCATTCACCGGCTGTAATGAGGTCCTCGCCACCACACCGTGGCATGAATGAACTACCAGAGAGGGAAAGCGGAGGTGAAAGAAGGATAGGATAGGATAGAATTGACGGCCAGGGGGTGGAGGAGGGGGGGGGGGGGCGGAATTGCCCGAGAAGGAGTAAGACGGCGAGAGAGTGAGTGAGAAGCGCTCCGCAGTCTCTATCGCCCTGCAGGATATTGGAAATACTTTAGAGATGTTGTACACGAAGCTATTTAGGGCCTCCAGCCTCCGGGGGCCTCTTTCCCCATTCCATGTAACATAATCGACTCCACAACAACGGCGACCAGTCAGACAAGACGAATGAGATGAGTCCCGTCCGTTCTTATTATAAGTATCTATATCTATAACTATATATCCTAACGCGGACGCGAGATCGGTAAGAGATCAGCAGCTACCGCCTATTACGAACCGTGTACCAACCATATAAAACTGCTACTACTTACATACACCAGCGCACAGACGCATTCACCTACGTGGCTCGGTTCCACATGCCCGTCAGGTAGATGGGGATACCCAATACCTGTACGTATACTTACATACGAGCACGACGCGGAGAAAAATTTCATCTAAAAATCGTGCAATTGTCTGCATTGATGAATTAGAATGGTAGGTATCGGGTAGTACGGCACGCGAAGGTACGTAGGTAGTACAGCCGTGTAGAAATCCTGCTCGGAAGTATGATAGGTAGGATGAAATGCCGCGCGAATAATTTACGATTTGATTATTTTGTTGGGATATTCTCGCACGATTTCGGTATCATTCGGGCGATGATAATTTGTCGGATCGTAAAGTATCCACAGGGTATAAATCCATGAGAAATTTACAATCAAGGCGGCAAGAAGATGTAGAAAAATAATGACATCAGCTGTTCCGACATCGAAAACTCATGAACGTTATAAAACGTCACTCTGATCGGCGGGCTGACTCCCAAACGCGTACCTTCAAAATAACTGTGAAACAACGGCGCGAATGTTGCAATTCTATTGTACGATTGGTTCTCGCCAATGGCAACAGCAGCCATTCTATTCCCGCAGTGTTATGATAACCGCAAAGTTAGAGAATCAGCGCCCAGATAACGATTCACGGTTGCATAGGCACGGAGAATTGCTACCGTTCGAACACCCGGAGGAACGTTGAGACGGCCACGAGGCCGAAACGACGATTGTTCCAGTGGTTTTTGATTCTCTAATTGGCTAAAATCGGCAAAACAAATGACGACGCGGGTTTCGCGGTCGCCCAAACTCTACTCCGAGTATTCAAACGTCAGAAAATCTCCCTGTATGTCGTCTATGTGTCGGCTATCCCTAATCGCATATGAGGGATAGAGTTCGTTCGAGATGCAGGACTTCAATTTTTTTCTTCATTCTACGGCCAATTGACGCTCAGAAATAAATATAAAGTATGTGAATTAAGAGACTCGGTCGACGCTCACGCCAAGTAGTACATAGATACATTGTGAAAATGAAAAATGAAATTTGCAGCGCGGGACTCGGGTGATGGAATCGGTTTGACAGAAAATTCGCGATCGAAGGCACGAGGCTGAAGTATATAACGTCATACCACTAGAAAATTCCCAGCAATAATATTCGCCGAGACAAATATTGGCCGATATTCTCTTTTGCAATTCTATTGCGATAACGTTATACAAGCTTGAGTCTCATCTCGAAAGCATCGAACAGAACTGCATCGTTTGTTTGCAATGAAAGCAAGATTACAGCTGACGGCGTAGGAGATACATCGGTCTATCGTGTAACTGAAATTCTGATCCGACAAAATCACCTGATCATAAACGAATCAGACTTATTGAATCAATTTTCGACAATGTCTGGATCAGGTGTTTCAATTCTGATGGGACGAAACGAGGCAGCGTTTGATCAGCGAAACCTTGCCATTTGGCGGGTCGACGTTTGGGCTACGGCACGAGAATATTGACATGCAAGTTCGATGTATATTTTCGATATCCATCCACCTGCCTGCCAATATTTTCGATAACCTTCTGTTCATTTCTGTGCAAAATTTTCACATCAATGCCCGAACAAGTCTACACAGTTATGCAATGATGCCGAAACTCTTGTGCAATCGAATAATCGATGTTACACAAAGGCAAGATGTACTTGACTACGATGAATCGATCCCAATGTACTTTTACAGACGGCTATCTTGGAAACGTCAGTATAGACTTATGCGAGTGAGAGATAATTTTCGTAGCAATTGACAGTGTCCCTTTTTGGCTTCGGAACTTGTTCTCGTCGGTAACAACATCGAGATGCACTCCGCGGATGTTTTCTGACACCGTAGGTGCAGCTATCTTCGTGATTTTATAGTCGCGGCGTTCGGACCGTGTCGAAAATAAAGCGTTCCGGGATATACCTACCTACCCACGTATTTTTTTATTTTGTTCAAACTTACATACAGTATACCTATAGCTAAATGTATACCTAGTGCAGAGCAAAGCAGCATTAAGGTTTGTATTAATCAGGAACTGTCAGTGGATTCTCTCTTCTGCCAGTGTGACACAAAGGAGGGTTCCGAAGCCAGGAAGCGAGCCAGAAGGAGAGACATGTCATTTTGGCGGAGGGGTTTATGCGGGGTATCTCTCTTCTTGGATAGCAGCGGGAAGAATGCGGTTGTCTGAGTACACCCAGCCCACACCCACGGTGATGTTGGATGTTGGATGTTGGATGTTGATGTTGGCGGCGGGTGTATCTCTGCCAATGACGTCGAAAAATGACGCAAAAAAATTACGTCCAGACTCAGTGTCTCCTGATTTTCTCTCTCATGGGGTAGCGGAGGGTATAGGTATAGGTATCGTCGCGAGGGAGAGATCCGGAGTCGTTGAGAGATCTGGACGGGTACACCACGTATTCGTATACACACACACGTATATATAAAGCCACTGTGTCAACTGACAGGAAGAATAATAGAAGTAAGTAGAGAAATGGTGTCAGAACTGACGCTGCTATCGCCATATAGGTGGTTATATAATATATACATATATATATGCCAGCCTCCTCCTGCTGCTCCGTCGTTCGTTGTCGTCTTTCTCGCCCCCGTTCACCAATATTTTTTTCGAAACTATAACCTCTGTGAGTGTACGTAGTGTGGTAGCACAACATACCTACAGCTCACATACGCTCGTTTACGAGTTCGCAGCTAACGATGAAATATAATTACAGTATATATATATATATATATATATATATATTACATACGAGCCACGAAGGTTAACACAAGAATTATACCAAGATATTTACAGATAGTCGGTCATGCGACAAAATGTAACTTGGATCTTCTAAGTTCTTCTATCGATTACGATATGCGAGTAGACGTAACGTATGGGTATATATTTATGTGATTAGGTATAGATAGGCTGGAGATGAAGAGCGATGAGAGCTGCGACACGGTGAGATCCTATACATGTATAAGTGTATTGGGCATGGGACATCATGCGGTGGCATTAGTATAGTACAGTAGAATAATTGGGTACACTATTCCGTAGCCGCTACTGTACGCGCACCCGTCCGCGTCGGCGCCTTTCAAGCTCGCCTTCTCATCCCAGAAAAAGAGGAGGAAAAAAAAGCAGCGGGGGGGGGGGGGGGGGGGGGGGGGACAGAAAAAAAAACAAAAACAAAACAAAATGAAACAAGACAGAACTGAAGCAAAAGCAAGAAAAAAAAAGAACATAAATGGAATAAAGGAGAAACAAAAGAAGATTGAGAAGCCAGAGGAAGGAAAGAGGGGAAAAAAATAGTTGGACAAAAACAAAGCGAAATAAAAAGCAAACGAAGAAAAAAAGAATAAGGAAAGCGAGCAAAAGATCGAAATAAAATGTATAAGAACCTCGGGTAACGTGTGAGGGAGAAAAAAAAAGAGAGGGAGTAGGAGAGAGAGAGAGAGAGAGAGAGAGAGAGAGAGAGAGAGAGAGAGAGAGAGAGAGAGTGTGTGTGTGAGAAAGAGAGGGGGAGAGAGAGAGGGATATGTGAGCCGTGGGTGAAGAAAGAATATATCCTCTCTCTACGCGCGGTCCGGCGGTAGGAAAAGAGAAGCAAAACGTCGTGCCGCCCTGCAATGGACAACGCAACGCAACGTGGAGCTGAGCTGAGCTGAGCTGAGCTGAGCTGAGCTGCGGAGGAGCGCGGGCGCTCGAAACAAAAGCAAAAATCAAGAAGTACAAAACAACTGACGGACGAAGGGAGAGTCATAACTGTCTTGTGCTGGCCGCAGTGGCGCGGAGACTCTTCGGTGCGTCGTTCAGCACTCTCTCTCGTTCGTTCGCCCGTCTGTCTTTCCGAATCCGTCTATCTCGCTGTCTCTCCTTCGATTATATATTAGGTATAGGTGGCATGTATGTATGTACCTATAAGCATTTGTTTCATCGCGTGTGTGTCCGCGTCTGTCTCTGAGTTCGCGTTTCGCGCGCTCCCGCGTATGTAGTACTATGTATGTGTATATCTAATCGCGGGTAGAAAAAAAGAGTATGGAATTAATGTGTGTACCTCAGGTACTTATATGCAGATAGGGAACCTATAGCTACGATCAAAATTCTGTTTTCTTTTACTCCATATTCCGCGGCAACGAAAGTTGAAAGAAATTGATAAAATGAATAAATTGTAAAAAAAAAATGAAAAGAGAAATAAATCAATCACCCATGGGCGAAGCATGTTACCGTAGTGGGTATAGTAGTAGCCTGTACTGCTGTGGCAATTACAATCTCTACACCACTGGATTTTAAATAGCTTGTTTTATGCGACCGAAATGAACCCGAAAAAATCAGCGGTGGTCGGTCTCCTCTTAATGGAGTCGTAGCTTCTGAGATGCTGCAACGTCGGAGCTGAGCACAGTATATATATATATATATATATACACATAGGGAGTTCAGTGAAGAGCAAGAAGAAGAAGAGCCGAGGATGTGCATCATCATTCGCGCGCTGCCGGTGCAGATACCGCGGCGCCCTTATGCCGACTGCGTTGCCGGTTAAACCAATCTTGCGTACCATTCCTTACGCTTATAACAATATACGAGGGCCACTGCAGTTTCAGGTGCAGGAGCTATTAATTAACGGCTCACAATCAGCCGCTGCTTTCCCCATCCAGTTGAGTTTTCAACAAGAATTGCAAACGTGGGATTATATATATGTATACTACCTATTGTTCATACATTTTTACCAATACAGGGTGATTCAGGGGCCACGGAGAAGACTTCAGGATCAAATTCCTCAGGACATTTTGAGAATAAAGTCCCTATTCGAGAACTTCGTGGGATCTATGGTTCTCGAGTTATTAATTTTTGAAGTTGACCAATCAGCGGGCGTTCGCCTGCTCCGTATAGTGCCGGATCTAGCGTGGGCACCGACATAGACCCGTGGCACATAAAGTCGATTGAATTATAATTCGCAATCTATTTACTACATTTAATTATACAAAATCATTGGGGTCTTCGGCCCTCTAATTTCGGGCAGCAATCCCGGGAGCGACGTTTCCCGTCGTCCGGGGCCAGCGCGCTCTAGTTTTCGCGATCCAGGTCGTCGGCTCCCCGAGATCGCTGCCCGAAATTAGACGACTGACAACCGAAATAATTTTGTATAATTAAATGTCATGAGTAAATTAAAAATTTGGATTCAATCGATTTATGTGCCACGGGTCTATGTCAGTGCACCCGCTAGATCCGGCACTGTAGGTACGGAACTGGCGAACGCCTGCTGATTGGTCAACTTCGAAAAATTAATAACTCGGCAACCATAGATCGCACGAGGTTTTCGAAAAAGAACTTTATTCTTCGAATTTCATCAGGAATCTGATCCTAAAATATTTCCTGTGGGTCCTGAATCACCCGGTATAAGTACTTATAGGTTCGACCGGTATATTTTGATCTCTATTATAGGGAATATGGTGTATCATACACACAATTTCAATAAAATACGACGCTGAATTCTATCATTAAATACATAGAGTTCGCGTACAGATAGCAGGTACCTGATAGTACGGTAGTATACGTATAAGACGGAAAGAACAACATTTCATAATCCGAGTGAAAGGAAGATAGTATATTGTGTTACGAATACGGGAAGTTGGCGATTTCCGACGAGTGTGAAGTCAGCGTCGTGAGCCGAGGCGAGTGCTGCTAGCCTCGCACGAGCCAGAAACCGACTATTCGCACTCCTCGCACACTATATTTTTCGTAATTCCTGCGACGGGAAGCTCGATTCGAAAAGCAGACGAGCTAAATAAAACTCACGTTATTTTCGGCTATCGATGCAGAGAGTCATTTTCCACACTAGCACGGAAAGTACTTTTCCGCACTAGCGCGAGAATACGGTACTTGGGGCACGCTGAACATGCTTCGAAAAATCAAACTTTCCAAGCAGGTATTACAAAATAGCATATTGTGTGGCAAGGGGGGAAAATCACCACACACGACAGTTTTTGTCACGCCTGCGAGGAAAGACTCGGCTTTGAGTGTCTGTAGAGCGTACGTGGCGAGCGTCGTGAAAAGCTAAAAAATACAGCCTACAAAGTAAAGAGGTTGGCGCATGCGCACTTCGCAAATACTACATTTTCCGCATGGAAAAACCAATGCCCCGGTGCAGAAAGCGTAGAATTCGTGATGTGCGCATGCGGCAACATCTTTTCCGCACGTCAGTCGGAAATCGGCCACTTTACGCCCGCTCTACTGGCACGAAAAGTCGGACTTTCCATGCAGGTGTTGAGAAAAAAACTCCGATATACATATAATATATAGTATTGGAGAATAACACGCGATTAGTACGTATACGATGTTATTCGTAGTTCCATGTGGATACAATATAGTCCTACGGTACTTGGCGGCGAATCTTGATATCTGGTAATAAGTATACGCCAAAATATAGTAAAATACGTAAAACAGGAATCGCCTATAGAACCTAGAATTCTGTGTACCTGGATGAGTAGGTAGGTAATTAATTGATTAATCTTATAATAATCTTACCATAAAAAGATGGTTTTAATTACACATATTATAGATTATGGGTGCAGTTAGCGTGAAACTTAAACGGCGGCGTCAACGGCCGTCGCTTTGAAATTCGCGCCTGTATACCCGCGTGTATAGTTTATAGAGAAGCGTAGCGCGTGTAATAGCAATTCGTACGTCAGAAATTTGCAGAGGCTGAAGAAGCATATAAGATTAACGAAGGAAAGAAAAACACGAGAAATAATATCGGCTGAAGTTTTCTCCACGAAGATAGATTCGCATTTCGATTTTTTTTTTTTTTGCCATTTTGGAAATTTACCCGACGCCCGGGCACTGGCACCGGGGCGTCGGAGATTCCCGAAATGAAGAAAAAAATTGTAAATTATTCTTCATTGAACAAATTGTAACCGATGACGTTATTGGTGGTTGTTTTTTTGCTTTTTTCTTTCTTTCTTCTTTCCTCTGCGTCAACGTCATAAACTTCAGCTTCGCGAGCTTAGAAAAAGTTTTGAGAAGGAGCTTTGATAATTATTGTAGGTAGGTACTGTATAATCTGTTTTCTCACGACATCAAAAATTTAGAAGAATACCATCAAACACAGTTGAAAACCTAGAAGGTAACAAAGAATGAAGAAAAAGATACATTTCCGATACAATTATTTTGCAATATCTCTAATTATGGATTAATTATAGGTATTATACATGTACATAATAATGTACATGAAATTTTGAAATTTTGGAATAATATAGAAGTACATAGTACTTTCTTCCGTATGATATGAAATTAACCGAACCTATACATTTGAGAAGAAAATAAAAATCGAACAAATTGATATGCTGAAAAACCGTAGAATAATATTTGATTATTGCGTCCGCGGAAGGAGGCGGCACTCAAGTCGAATGCAAGTTGAGATTCCACCGCGCTAATATTCTCAAATAGCAGCTTACGTCCATCCAGAAAACGATTCATTCATGCATTAAAGCTCAGCGAGTATAGATATGCATGCATATGAATACGCAGCGGTAACAGGAGTTCCTCAAGGAACGCATGGAAACCAATTCAGGAGCGAAATGAGAGAAATAAAAACAGCAACAAAAACGAAAACAAACCGCTGAACAAAAAGGATCTATATACCTAAATTTATATATTTGACTTCCAGGTTGTTTTTGCTAAATAAATTATCTATACACATATATATGTAGCACGTATAGGTATATAGTAGGTATACCTAATATAGGTATAGAAGTAATTGCTAATTAGTCTTTGAATGATAATTAGTTTCATAACTAATGCAAGTTATACGACGCTTGGTTTTATAGTCGAACCCGAAACCCCGCAAACCAATTCGTGAACGGTATACCTAGGAAGTGTAGTAGCTAAGGGTTCGATTGTGAGTATGAGTATGAGTTGAGTATATCCAGCTATAGTCAGTCTGCATTACTCACGTATAGCGAGGTATTGTACGGGAGGCTGCAGGCCAGCCGGAGTAAATTCTCGCGAGGCTGCTAGCGCCACGTATCGGCAAAACGGCCAACCACGCTGCTCCCCGTCGGCGGCGTCGAGATCTCGTCTGCGGATGGTACAGGGTGCGCTAATACTGTCACTCTTCCAACCACAATCATTCAGTCAACGGTTTATACGCTGTTTTTCTCTCCCCGACATTTTTTGTTCTGCTTCTTGCTCACTTTTTCTTTTTCATCATTCGGGACAAAAACGCCATTTCAACGCCTACTCTATTCATATACATACCTATATAGGTATAAACCTACGACCGCGTCACACGATTATAACGTTATTGTCGTGTAAAACTCGCGATATAGCTGTAGACCTCGGTATAAATCAATCTTTTGATTAATAATACTAGAGTGGTATATACTACTAACAGCGTAATAATTTCCAGTCGAACAATTACGTTTCTCTCCTCAATTGAAGCCTTTTTCGAAAATCTTTTCTCAGTGAATTCGAAGCGATCTTATCGCCGATTGGAATGAACCTTGGAACTTCAAACTCGAGCCGTTCGTGAAGAATATTCATATTTAACAGATTTTCGAATGTGACGGATTTCATGGAGAAAACGATGAAAATTCTTTTCAAATGATCCGATTTTGAGATTTCAGGGTTCGTTCCGATCGGCGATAAGATCTCTTGAAATTCATTGGAAATGATTTGCGGAAAACGCTTTCGCATGAGAGAGGAATGCGATTGTTCGCCTGCCGAACCAGCTTCGCCAGATTGTACGACCAGTACATCCTTAACTAACAGATGATTGCATGGATAAGAGATCGCGAGATGTTCGCGCTGATACCATGCCGCACGCATTAATAGACGTATATAGCTGGTATTATATCAGATCGATTAAATCTTCAGGGCTTATCGCGCGAATCTTGAGACCGAAACACGGTGAGCCGCTTGTAGGTGGAGGTAGGACGCGGGTAGGTATACCTGTGTTATTAAACCGTTATAAATATCTTCTCGACTACGCCAACTATAAGCAAACAGCGCAGCGGCTCTTTGCGTTTATGCTCCTTGCTCCTTGCTGCTTGCTGCTTGCTCCTCGCTACTTGGCGTAGGGGATACATGTGCTGGAGATATCCGAGTAGCAATATCCCTGGACTTTCCATGAGTTTAAGCGATAAGACGGTCAGAGGTACATCCGATGGTACCTGAGACATACTCGTACCTATATATATATAGGTACCGGCTCTGCACATACATTAGCATTGTGGATCGTGATCAGTACTCGCTTGTCCCGTGTCCCACCACCAATGTAGAGATTCCTGAGAGAAGATTACGCACGCGGAGAGCTACCCCTGCTCACGAGTTCGGATCCTCGTTGGCACTTAACATGGCCCAATTAAAACCGATTACACGATTAATTATCTAATTAATTTATATATCGCGCGTTCCAATTATTTCATCCTCGATCGGCTATATAGGCTATATACCTATGCGAGCGGCCCTATGCCTCTGATATGGTATACAATTATAGATATAGGTGTATAGTACAGGTACACTATTCTATGTAGGTATGCACGATCAGTGAGCAAGGGAATTATGAAACCGAACGATGGAAAGAGGACCAAGGGAATAAGTAAGTATACGAATCACATGTACCTACGTGCAGAGATAAACGGATGAGACAAAGAAATAAATTAGCAAAACCAAGAACTTTAACTTCGGACCGATAATTCTGCGTTGTCTGTTTGCGAAATTTGAACTCCGGAGTAGAATAACTCGGCAATTTTTGAACCTAGAGGGCTGTTTTCATTTCTAAGACGTTCATAATTCGTCTGTCCACGGGGAATATACGCTTCTGCTCATCACTTGATAACACCCAACCGAGTGGGCTATGAATACATGTAGAAACATTGAGATAATTTCGATAGGTGGTGAGAAGAAGATTGTAATCAGGATGCCATAGCCGACTCGCTATCTTGCGGATGTACGGAAACCGTTTCGAAAACGAGAATGGCAAACTTTGGCAAACGACTCGATCGATTTTGATGAAACTTAGGGAATTCATTGACTATATTAGCTGCAGGTTAGATTGTCAGCGGGGACTCCAACGGCCGTTCAATAATAGCTATACAAGAACGAATCAACTTTCTATCCATCTTGTTGAAATTTTCTTTGCAGAAATGTACGCGATCCGAAATTCTGAAGATGTAAGAACCGGCGCGGCGCCGTATCCATTGTCCAGACCAGTTGAAATATAAACAAGAATTATTTTACTATCGAACATCGAACATTATTGAAATGTGTCTAACACCGCGGAGGGGTGTCATACCAAAGTTCTCTAGATTCGATGCATTCGATGCGGGCATTTCACATGCCTGCTTGTGCATAAATCAATAATGGAAAGAGATAATGAGAAAAAAAGAAGAAAATTATAACACAAGTTAGTAATAAGATCGACGTAGTTGTAGGTATATGTGTCCTGCCTACCTACACCATGTGGGAAACGGCGTACTGCATTGCAATAACTCGACCCTACGCGACGCGAGTCGCGACACGGGCATAGCGAATTCCCTCCTCCCGGATAACGTTCTTTCTGTTTCTTTTCCCGGTTTTTTTTTTTTTTTTATCGATTTTTCTTCAATTTATAACCTATAGTGCAATACCTACGGTAGCGATTTAGCCAAGTATGTGGCGAAGTAGCGAGAGGCACGCCCGTGAATTATACATATAGGTATGTCGTATGTATCCATCTTTATATATATACCTACTAAATGAATATATATGAGTGGGTAGTGTCTACCAGCCAATGCATCGACGAAGAATATGCCTCTGCTCGCGTGCAGTATGCATGCATGCGCTATGTATGTATGCAGTATATTACAGATATAGATATATAGAAGGCATAACAGAGGGCCTCAAGTTTGCTCGCTCGCTCGCTCGCTCAGTACTATACGGAATGACGGCATCACGGGCACAGCGAAATGTCACCTGGCTAGTTTTTTTTTCTTCTCTCTTTCCTCTTTTTCTTTTCTTTCTTTTTCTTCTACAAGCCGGGACGATGCGATATCGTTTTTGCACACGTGAGCACCCTCCCCACTTCCGGTCTAGGAAGGGGCTGGCCCAATCAGAGGAAACCGACCACGCCTCCCCACCCACGCGCACCTGCGGTACGCCTACCAATGAGAAACGGGAGCGGCGCTCTTCTCCGACGTCGATGCACCTCTTCTTCTTCTTTCCCTTCTTCTTCTTCTTCTTCTTCTTCGTCTTTTTCTCCAATACATACTGTGTATATTATAGATACATACACAACGTGTACTCACGCTCGCGTTTCCTCGCGCTTTACACATCTCTTTCTTAAATCCCGTTTTTCCCCGCTGTTTTTTCAACCGATAACCGTTGCGTACGCATGTATGTATGTACATACATGCGTTATCATATTATAGTTTATTACAACTATAATCGGCATTGTACGATGTTAGTTTTCGAGTCGGGTGTTGAATAATCCGCTCCTCCGATATCGCACCCCCTTATCGTTCTATCTATTCGTTTCTTCGATACGGTTCGCCTTCTCGTCTTTCTCGTTCTCTTTTTTCAACAATGTAGCAACGTGATGTAGGAGTGACTATATACCTATACCTACGACATTTACACGCTAAGATCCATTTTTTTCCCTACGGCTATTGTATATTTCGACGGATTCCTGTCGGATCCCGCATTTCACGCTCTCAAATCCCGACGCGATTCGATTAGACACGGAACGAAGTAATCCGAGCACACGAACGTGGAAGAAGATAGACGAGGAAAAAAAAATGGGGAAACAATCTCGGAATCTGTGTTAACAAAATTCCTAACTTCCGACAAAATTCCCTCACTTTTCCAGGTGTTCCAAATTTCAAACTCTCATTGCCGAAACATTCGCCTTCCACGGTTCGTTTATAGGGTGTATCCTTGGTTTTATCGGATAACTCCTGCGGAGTCCATATCATATCTAATAGCAGCATCTACATCCGTATATCTATGTACCTACTTATCTATAGAATAGACTAGGTGGGTACAGTTTTCACACCTGATGGCTAACGACGTACAAGTGAAAGGGCTTTCTTCTTCCCGTCCGCGTCGTGCGGGAATCGTCGTGGCTCCACGGTTAAACTAGAATATAAGTATTATCATTCAATTGCCTACTATACCTACAGCTAAATAGCGCGTGAACGTCGAGAGTGCTACGGTCAGAATTGTATGCATATACCTAGGTATTGTACATACAAGTAGTGGTACAGTGCCTACCTAGCCACATACATGTACGTACAGGTAAATCATTTACAGTCTCTCTTCTTCCCTATATATGTACCTACCGCGTATTATATGTACCTATGCCTATGAATATCTTGTGGGTATACATCATATTCGAGTACTATAGGTACATGAGTATGTACAGCGGAATTTAAGAACGGCTTGCTTTATAATAATGTATTTAAACAATATGTATAATGTTGGTACGTATATGTGTATGTACATCGGTCATCAGGAGGATTCTAATATATCCGCAGTAATCACGCATAGATCGTATGGATACCTTCCCTACATGCGCTTTTCAGCTGGTCAAAATTTCAAGTTAAATGCGTTGTAGGTAGGTATATAGATCACACCTTACGTGGGCGCATAACATTGGCAATCGAAAAACACGTCGAGCTCTTAATTTCTTCTCTTATATAACGGGCTTGTTTCGTTCATTTTATTCGTCATTTTTCGTTTTTTTCATCCTTCTCCAAGCAAACGGAAAGAAATATACATATAATCGAGAGATTCATATACTGCAGAAATTTCGGTTTATAGGTAGATACGCATATAGGTATGTGTAATTAAGTGTACAGTATGTTACTCGACAAACGATATTTATGAGAACGCCGCGCCGGAGCTAGCTCATAACGTTCACGCAAGAAGATAGTGGGAAAAATAATATCGGCTGAAGTTTGTCAATGGTCCGTCCCGGTCCAGCGTCTGGCGTCGGGCGTCGAGCGTCGAGCGTCGGGGGATACCCGAACAAAAAAGTTCAGATTTTTCTTCGCAGAAAATTATCAGCCGATATTAGTCTCTCGCGATCGTGATCCTCATGATCGCCATCTTGCGTCGACGTTGGGTATAAACTTTCCAACTACATTGATAATTTTTGATCGATTTATATCGCGATACCAACCTACGACGATACATATCGTCTCTTTGTAAAGTAGGTACCTATACCTACACATACGGATACATACATAACGGGCGATAAAAGGGTGGAGCTACAAGGCCAGTTTCGATGAAGGTAAAGTTGAACAAAGAAGAAGAAAAAGAAGAGAGAAACAAAACCGAAAGAAAAAAAGAAAATCATGATAATGATAATGTATATAGTAGTGGTTGATCGACAAATTTGGTAACTTGTCCAATTCCATTTACGGATCAAAGCGCGTCTTATAAACCAATGGCTGCCTTCAACTTGAAATCTAAAGACGAATTCCGTTGCAGATCGTATATAGACTATAGCATGAGGTAGGTTTATAAAGCTGTTGATGCACGCCGGCTATTACAGGTATAGACAGCGAAGAAAGGAGATATAGATATCTATTACCTATATCATTATATAGTGTACGTGTATAGTACGTGCCTATCTTGAGGAATCGGTTCAAATAAATCTATCGATAATTGATACGTAGGTAATTAGTTTCTGAACTTATTTTGTTCTCCGTAAATTTTCATCGTAATATTTTACAACAAAGTGACTACCTATATCCGTTCATACGAAAGGCCGTTGGAGCCGCCGCTGGCAATCTAACCTAGCTAACATAGGGAATATTCATTTTCCACCGAATCCGATCAACGTTTCTCGAAAGTGAGATACTTAGCCACTTCTCGCCATTGTACTCTATGAATTCTCAAAGTTTCATCAAAATCGATCGAGTCGTTTGCAAAAATTGATGATTTTCGTTTTCGAAACGGTTTCTGTATATCTGGGATAGCGCCAGTTCTGTGGCACCTTGAGTAGCGATAGCTAATACCTATTATAACTGCAGTAGCTGATGTATCGTATACTATGATTCTTTTGGAAACAAAAAATCTGTACGCAAATTCGCTGATTAAACCGTCATTCATTACTCACTAAATTGCGATGCGAATTCGTGCGAACGAAATTAGGAAATGAAGAAATTAGAAATACCTATAGTACTTTATATAGCATGTGCACACGGGAAATTTATGTAACACACAAAGTATATAGGTATGCACAACAGTTTTGTGTTATTTCAGTAACAGACCAGAGGTCAGACATATTCCAAATATTAGATGTATTTTCATGGATTTCGAACGCAGCAGCGATCATGACGTATGTGGATCCGTGAGTTACTCTCTCTCGGATCGTTGCTAGGTGTAGGGTAGCGCCTACATGCATACGCACGAGATAATGTACCTGATATAAAATGGCGAAATTTTTTCGAGCGGAAAAATCAACATGCCGCGCTTTTCCGGTGCTGGCTGGGTTCTCTTAATTTCATTCCGATTTATGAAAGTTAATCGACTCACCGGCCAGAATTATAATAAGTCAGAGATATGCCCGCCTGCACCGATGATCAATTTTCTCCTGAATCTCGTACATATTATAGCTTCAAATTAGTATGTATGTACTTACTGACAAATGAGCCGATTCTTCGATAGACTAGATGCTGCATCGGCATCTATACCACGGTGGCAACTATAATATTTTAACGATAAGTACGACATATAGATTATTATTCCTATCCACGAGTTCTATGTATTACATTATATATTATATTAAATATGATACAAAATATACGACGATCAGTATTATCGATCGGACAATTTGTTTACCATGCGGCGTTACACCTACATATGCCTGCCTACCTATGTAACACAGTGGATGTAAATTGTAAACGAATTCGAAGACGTGTTGTTAGCCTCTCCGTGAATAGTTGGTACGTATCTACATTCACGTGGCTAAATTAAACGTATTGAAATTTTCTCCGCAGACTCAATTACCCAGAACTTAAAACCAACAATCAACTATCTGTTCTTTTAGGGAGAGAAAGAGGATGTTGTCCGTTAGGTTTTCAGCATCGGAACCTATATACAGACAGGAACTTTGGATGAGATACCTTCACTGAATGAAGTATTTGTCTAATGTAATTAGGTATAGTAGGTGGCGCAGGTTGAGTTTGTTATATCTTCTCTATATAGTATATAGTAGTCAACATTTACTTCTCATTTTATCCTACCACGTACCAACACTATTTTCATTTTCTTCGTTTTTTTGCACTTGGCGCCTCTTTCTTCTTCTCCCATTTCTCACCCATTGCGTTTTTACCCCGCCACAATAACATAATTGCATTACTGGTCTACAGGTATGTCCACGCGTATACATTACGGAGAGGTATAACACGTACGTTCACCTAATAACACCTGATCTCTTTATAGTAATTTCAAATACTTTGACTATGAATTATCGTCACGCTATACTACCATGGGTGAAGTTTTATGTGCAACGCTACGATGTGTATTTGCTGCCTATGTACACACACACATGCATACAGGTATCTATATAACCGTTCTTGCAATGTGTCACGTTCAGTTTTGTGGAAACTCTGCGTCCCGACCGTTAACCTCGTCGAAACGATTGGAAGAAGAAGAACATTGGGATATGAAGAAATCAAAGGAGTGAAATAAAATTTCAATTTAGTCTCCTTTTTCGTTGTAAATGGGAGAATGTTTAAACCCTATAATTTGTATACCTACACCTATTATTTATTTATGGTTGGCTATAATATGTCCGCCTGCGCGTTTCACCGAAGAAAGTTATACGAATATCGACAAATTTTCTGTAATTCAAGATTATATCCATACAGCGTGGATATACCTACCTAAGAGTATGGATAAGCTCGTAAGGACATTCAGGGCGTTCGTATTTGTATACCTACTACAACGATGCGAAAACATCGCACGTACCATAAAGTAGTTATAATCCATTTATTTACCTGATTAGGCTTAACTACATGCATTGTATTCTCATACCTATATCCGTGTGATATCTGCAGAAACATCGTCGGTATAATCGCCGAGACGGACGGTATCGTATGATATGCCAATTCATCGAATAAAACCATAGTACGAAATATCTATTTATATAGGATACCGTCGCAAATTCACGGATCGTATGGATATCCTTATGGAATTAATAATACACAAGCGTGAGAAGCGGAAAACGGAAAAGGAAGGAGAAGAAAAAAGGTTCGAAAGTGCAACTGCGCTTCGATTACGTTACGTACGTATGTAGCGTTGGAATCGTACGCTAGTCAATTACACAGTCCGAGTTAAACTCTTTCCCTTTCGACCCGTTTTCCCACTTTTGTTTACACTATACCTATACACCTATACCTCCTACCTGGGTGTATAATTTACTTGGCGTAGTTAGTTAGGTACTAGAATATAGATTACAGGTTGGTTTTTATCTTAAGTTAGGCTGGCCGGCTGGCTGCCTCTAAGGCAAACTCCTCGGAGTTCAACGCAAACAAGATTCTTCTTAAATTGCAAGAATATTTTGCAAGATTCCGAGTTCGATCACCTGTACCGCGGCGCGAGCAGTCATTCGCAGCTGAGCTGCATTTCAGAGAAAAACCATTAATGAGCAGCGCTGTACCTACCCAAAACGCGTACCTATATAGCTCTCTGATCACTCGTTTACATATGATACCAACGAGGGTCGGAGGGTCGGAGGTTCGGAGGGTCGAGCGCTCCTATATTAGCCCTACACACCCACAATAC
Organism: Phymatocera aterrima; assembly: GCA_963170745.1. Classification (NCBI taxonomy): domain Eukaryota; kingdom Metazoa; phylum Arthropoda; class Insecta; order Hymenoptera; family Tenthredinidae; genus Phymatocera; species Phymatocera aterrima. The sequence goes on along the minus strand of OY720668.1, from coordinate 8,037,498 downwards.
CATGACTACAATCAGTCGTCCGTAAAATTGCGTTGAATCCGAGTATACACGCATATTTACCTCATACGACAAGCCAACTCGCCGCAGTATGACATCACCACAGTTTAGGATGGATCAGATTAGTACACTCCTGTTCATTAGTGGTTCTTCTCTGAAGTTAGCTAAGCTCGAGGTAAGTTGCTCGGAGGGTAAGGCAGTGACCAATCAACGGGTTGTATTTGCCGATTTATTCGAATTCGTCGCGGTGATTGGTCTCTGCCTTACCCTCGGAGCAGTTTACCTCGAGCGTAGCTAACTTCAGAGCGGAACCATTGACGGACAACGGAAAAATGACTGGCGATAATATATCCTAGATAATTACGTAAACATAGAAAAATGGATTTGCATTACAGCTGATCGGAAGCACCGAAGAACAGGGAAGATAAACGATAAACGATAAACAATAAATAAAATAGACAATTATAGATGTCTAATGTCATTGGATCTTCCTTACCTTGCTCTGGACGTAATCGAGGGCTAGCATACAGTCGGAGTAACCACTTTCCGTCTTGATTGTTGTACCACCTTGGCCAGGGGTTGTCGCGCAGAACCCGGAACCAACGACGCCTACCGGTCCTCCAAGGCCGGCGGCGGCTGCCGCCGCTACGCTCTCCCGGTACCAGGGGTACATGCTAAGAGTCGGTGCAATTTTTCACGATATTATTACACTTGATTTACGCGAACAAATATCCCTTCTCTCACTTTCTGTGCGGTTTTTCTTTTTCTTTTTCTTTGATTTTCTTTTTCTTTTTCTTTTAATTCGTTGTTGATTTTTGTCTTCCTCTATCCCCTCTGGCAGTCTTTTATATCATAATACTTTTATGTTTTATCTGCTCACTTATTATGTTCTGTTTTTTATGCCAATACAATACAATTGCAGTATCTATTTAGTATATATCAATATATATATACATATATGTATATGTATAGTAAATATTGCACGTAATATATATTTTTCAAATACAATATACAGTTTAATATGTATATGTATATATATATATTTTGTTTTTGTTTTCTACAATTTATTGCACGGATAATTTACATTGCCGATATATTGAACTACTGCATATTTGTATACATAAATATGTATACATATATATATACTATTATTAATAATGATAATAATTTAGATAGATGTATAGATATAATACACTCTGAGTGCAACATACAATACGATACAATAGAATATTGTTTATAGCGGATATTATTATTTTCATTCGCAAGCAAGCTTTCTTCTTTATACTACCATATTGGATATAGTATGCATAATCACTGCACGCGGTAATGAGTATTATTACGATTCAAATAACAAGGATATAAATATGATTTATTTATTCATTTATCTATTATTTTCAATAATAATAATAATAATAATAATAACGATAATGATAATTTGTCAATCGTTAATTTCAATCACGTTTCAATTATCAATGAATTAGGTACACAATGATCACTCTCCGTCAGAAGAATTATATCTGTATAATCGATTGTAAGGTTGTATTTTTTTGTTTTTTTTTTGTTTTCACACCATATAGATATTATACCGTAGAATTAAATTCAGGCTGTCTTCCTTTTCTTTCCTTGTTTTTTTAAGTTCAGTTTATACACTCGTTCACAGATGTTTAACACAGAGAAAAAAAAATGAATTAACACATGGATTACATTGTAAAACGGCGGCAATAGGTATTACAACGATTGGGAATTACGGGAGGTACTAGAATTATACGTATATACGGGGTAGTACCTATTTATAGTTACGCGAGACGATCGTTAACATATTGCTTATAATACGAGCGACGTGGGAAATGAAGAAACCGAAAGAAGAACTTGGTTAAAAATCGAATGAAATGAAATCAAGTGAAATACTATCACTGTATCATTTTAAGTCACGTCTTAGCGCGGCCAGTAGAAGTTCACCGCGTGTGGTTAGACGTTGCTACTATACGATATTACACGACGGAGCTCGCACGGTGTGAATATAGGCAGGGCGAGCGAGTGAGTAAGTAAGTAAGCAAGCAACGTAGGAGCGAAAGATCAACGGAGTCACTATGCAGCACAATTGTTTTTTTTTTCCCTCGTTTTCCTTCAATTCTGGACTCCTCAAACTTTTTTGTCTTATCCTCCCAAGCTTATTCCAATTTCAGACACACGGTTCATCAATCGATTATTCAATTGTTTCTCTTCTTCTCTCCACGTTCGAATTATCACGATTGGATATAGTCTGTTACATCGTTGACGATGATAATGACAATCGTATACCTGTATGTACGTATGATTGTAACTTTATATTTTTAAACAGAGTACCGCGGGTATGGATGTGCAGGTAATCCTCACGAACAACTCTGCTATTATTACATTATCTGACGGAGGATTTATAAACATGAATCTCATACGTCTAGGTACGGTATAATGTTATGCCCAGGTTGTTATATTATCCAGTTGAGTGTACACACTCTTGATCTTGATGTTGCTGTTGCTGTTGCTGTTGCTGTTTCTGCTGCTGCGGCATCGGACACCAATTATAGAGGTCATACGCCGCCGATGATGTGTGTTAATGTTACGATGCGTTTGTTTTTCAATCCTAACAAGCATCCGTAACTATACGACATTCACGTTCGCCTTCACCGTCTGCGTTGAACCTTACACTGTGTTATAAGTAGGTACCTATTATATCTTACAGGTAAACGTCGTATTTTGACAATTCGTTTCTCTCCCGCGTTGAGCCAGCTCTTGTATACCAACAGTTCGATTTTATTTCCTGGTAAGTATATAGGTAGATATATATATATAAATATATATTTCTACTATCTTTCGTAGGTACTTTTCGTTCTCGCTTACTTTTCGCGCTCTCTCTCTCTCTTTCTCTCCTTGCATCCGTATTCACGTGCGATATATATACATGATATATATCGAATGTAGCATCGTGTGTGTACACATGTGTATATATATATATATATGTATATATATATATATTTAATAAATATCAGTCGGAAAATGGATTGTAGGTTTTTTGTCTTCTTCTTCTTCTTCTTCTTCTTCTATCTTTTATCTTTCATCTTCTGTCGTCTTGTTTTCTTTATTTTTATAAATTTGATGACTAGATTTCAAATATTATAAAACATAATATACTATTGCACTTATTACTCATATAACATATAAACTTCGTCAACGTTTCCTCACTGCAGTCTCTTCGAGCGGAAGGTATATAGACCACGCGTATTATAAAAAGAAAACTGAGTAAAAAAGAAACGAAGTAAACCACCCACCGGGAGATCAGTGTCACTTCTTTCGTTTTATCGCGATAATATTTGGTTAACAAGTTCACGTACTCCTGATTTTACGTGCATAGGTGTATATACATACATAAATTGGAAACGCGCACTGTCCACGAGAGTTTATTTTCTCTTGTTAAACTTGTCGTATTCGTGTTTGATCTTGTATTCCGTGGATTATTATCAATAAAATTATCAATATCTAATTTGTACGATAAAATTTTACTGTTTATATCGATATACGACGAAGCGAGGAGTGACCGTGGGGTAAGAAATGTAACGTTCAGGCATCCGCACATGGATAAGGAGCAGATACGTAATTTTTTATTCCCCCATTAATCATATCTATAGCGTCAGCGGGTCGAGATTGTTTGTAATGTATATACCAGATATACCTATGTATCACCTCGCTATAATGAGATTAGTTTTAGTTGTTAGTGTTGTTGTTGTATTTTTTTCCTTTACGTCGATCCCGCAGCTTGGGCACGAGAATTTTAAATGTGTAGGTATCGAATATAAATCGTGTTTAAACAAAAAAAAAAGTCCCTGGTGAACGACCGAATCGAGTCTGTATATAGTCTAGTGACTCTGATGCAGCCTGTAGTACCTATATATAGATGTAGAGGTGCGTTGTATAAGAAAATCGCGATTGAAGATGATTTTTTTTTTTTTAATTGTTTATTTATTATAATAACCGTAGCAGCAGCAGCTCTCCGAATCACTGTTTTATATTTATGATCTAGAGGCAGATATATGTATGCAGACATGTATAGAAGCACGTGCATACGTTTACAAATTTATAAGCGATCTCAATGATTATTGCCAACGATTACAAATGAAGAGAGAAGAAAACAAATGAATAAATAATAATAATAATAATAATAATAGTGATAAACGTTATCGAAATAATTCCGATCACTCGCACACAACGGTATCCCGCGATGTTTTTGGATACATAATAGTCCCGAATTTGAATAAAATAATTCGGTAATGCATAGCGCCACTTAATTATATTATGACGCAATCGTTCGACTTCAGTTCGTAGGTGTGATACAGGTATTCATGGATATATATGTATATATATATATATACATAAGATGGGTGTATATATTTCTTTTATATATCTTATCTGTGTGCAGTTTAAGGGTTAAAAGTTGTATAGTAGCGTATTATTAAATTATAAATATACGCTACGTGGGAATAGATGTAAGTTGTAGGTGGGCGAAGGGGGAGGGGGGTCGGCGGTATTGTTATAAATTTGTTTTCCGCGTTATTGTTATCAATTTCCTTCACTTCCTCCGCTTACTTACACCCTGCTCGGTATTATTATTATTATTATTATTATTATTATTATTATTCCGTTTTTTTTCTGTCGTCTACGGGGACGCGGTTATTTTTTTTTCCAAGTTTTCTTTTGTTTTCGTTTTTGTTCCTATGCGCGCGCGCGCGCGCGTGTGTCTGCGTGCGTGCGGAGGGGTTTTTTTTCCCCCTCTTTTTTTTTCGTCCTTTCCGCGCCGAAAATCACTTCGGGGCAACCCAGGTGGCAAAAAAAGCTTGCATCGCCCAGAAATTCGACCGTGGGCCGCGAACGCGGTAGATACACTGAAGCGGGCTTCACAATTCGAACGCTGATTCGGCTGGCCTCGGTTAACATCGGTTATACTCGCGTCTGGCTTTGACAGTCCTCTTTCTACTCGCGCGCAGGGCTTTACCGTGGCATCCAGCAGGAAAGGGAGGGAAACGTAGCTGTCGAGTTTCATGACGGCGCAGGAGGGAGCTCCGAGGGAGGATAATTATTGCAATTTTACAATACTGTTACTACTTATAATAGTATATTATTAACAATAATGCAAGATATCCGAAGCGTATATGAAATCTGTAATAAAGAATTGCGTCATGGTCTTTGGTGGAAATATGAGGAAATAAAAAACAAGAAGAATAATGAATCGATTGATTAAAAATGAAGATCACGCGATTTCTTCAAAATAACATTTCACTATACGGGATCGTTATAACATGATGCAATTCTTTATATTATAGGTATAGATATTATTGCTGGTAATATGCGCGAGATATATAATCAGATCTCGAATTAGCTTATGAAAATGCGATATTGGTAGGTGTGGGTATGGGGTGTACGTCTGCAAAAAAATCCTGTTGCGTGAAATTCATAAATGGATTGCTTCAGCTACCCGATAAACAAGAAAAAGAAAGTGTATGCGTAGATATATCTATATCTTAAACAGAAAGCCCTTGACATAATTGAGTACAAAATTCCTCGTGAATTTAGTTACGAGTTGTTACAGTATAGCTATGCGGATAGAAGCAAAAACAAGAAGAAACGAAAAACGATTCGAAAAAAGTGACCCTAGTTCACCGGCCAGCGGAGGTGAATATACTTGCGGTGTATTTCTTTGTCTGTCTGATGGCGTAAGTCTGTTACGCTATTATAGTGCTGCTACTATAGTTTGGTACTGTTCGTGTAGGTACCTTCGCGTAGAATATGCTCGGTGCAAAGTGGCGGAAATTTTCCGTTCCGTTTTATCCAGCCGCAATTATAAGAATATTTAAGTCATAATGAAAGCTAGAGACAGAAGCGATGCGACGCGGATGCGGACGCGACGCCACCACGTGGAAGAAGAAGAAAAAGAAGTGGGTATATATATACATGTGTAAGGTAAAAGTGTGAAACCCATGTGGCCAAAAACATACCATAACCACAAATCTTATTGCTGAGACCCCGGGAGCTTGCAGTTAGCAAGAACGAGAGAACGACGGGGGGAAAGCTCGGATGGTGCAACTAACAAGTAGCCAATAAGAAAAGCCGAGTTTGCCCTCGACACGCGGCGCGGCTTCGGAAAAACTATGACACCGTTTTTCGAACGATGGGGCATCCCCCAAAGTTCAAGGTCGTTGGCTGGGGCTTTTTTCCTCTTTCTTTCCCCTCCCTTCTCTTCCCCTCATTCTCAGTCAACTCGCACTACGATGCGATGCGATGCGATGCGATGCGATGGCGGCTCCCCAACACCAGACCATTTTTTGGCGGGGTAGGTCGCGTTTTTAGTCTCGAGGCTCGAGCTTTTTCATTCGTCTTCTCCTGCTATATACCCTTACCTAACCTCCGTCCATGAAACGCCAGGGCGCTCGCTGCCAAAACAAACCGAACCGTGACTTAAATGTCAATGCTTGTTTATTGTAGACAGATATTTCAATTTCGCCACACAGGCACCTATAGTAGGTATCCCCTTGTATAAGTATACTGCATGAAAATTCTAGCATTGAAACACAGAGTATAAATGAATTCCAATGAATCCCTCCCTGGGTGAAATTTCTTTTTTTTTCATATCCCTCGATCGAGCTGCAGTATATGACTTTGTTCGATGCTGTTATGGCCGCCGAAGAGATTTTGTATCGAAGAGCCGTCGGAGATGATTAACTGCTCGACGAGGTTGAAGAATTCCAAGCTATAGGTATGAGAGATGCTCGTGAGAGGCGAGGAGGCCATCTTGGCGGAATATCGTAGGGTAGGTCACGGTTAATGGCCGAAAGTTTTCTAAGTAAGAAAATCTCGGGTGCGCAGTTCGCCATTCGTCATCCTTTTTTCGTAGGTATAACCAGGTGGGGTTGGTACCCTATAATGCGAGGGAGCTGTATTAGGAGGTAGGAGTGCAGCATCTATACTATACTCTCTGATGCGATCCTACTCCGCAGCTGAACTCTTCTCCAATGTTTGTGGTTTTTATACAGGTGGTAGAGAAGGCATTACATGCCCTCTATTCACGGAAACGATGATTTCCCATAATTCCTGCTCTGCAGTATCCACTGAACGCGACCTTTTTCTCTCTGCATTCAAACGATAGGTGTTAGCTGTCGCATTGGAACATGTACATGTACATACATACATTATATTGTAGGATAGTTCACGAAACGAGACGTGTAATTACTCGCAGTACCGATTCTCTACAGTACAACGAATCATTATACCTACACCCCTGCTGTCCATAGCCGCCATCTTGTTTTCCAGCGGTAACACGTCTCAGTCTTTTTCTCTTCGCTCTTTTGACAAGTAGCAATGAATTGACGAGCTTTTAACGATCAACATGACAATTGGATCGATTTTCTCTTCGTTTTCATTTTCTATCACATGAAAGCGAACCCATGATACCCAACTGCGATGATTCGTCTTCTGCTAGGTATACGAAAAAGGCGCACACCGTTACCGTATCCAACTTCGAAATGCAATAGTCGCAATAGAATAGTATGACAGATTCTCAGTGGGATGATCACCGTTGGAAAAGAGTAGTCGAGGTCTGTAACACGTCGATACAGATCAAACCGATGAATCCTAATAGACTCTTCATCAATGAACGTGGGTGAGAGGCTCATTATACGTATGAATATGTATGCATGTGTACATACGTCCCAGGTAAACATGTCTCATTATACATCTTCGACATTGTATAGCTATTCCATGTATGCTTGACAAATAAATCAAACAGATTTACAGCTGACGCGACGGTCACGCGCTACGCTGCAAGATATAGCCCCAAGCAGCGAGAGACGATCGTTTATGCAAAACTTATATTTATGCTTATTTTATAGGTACTAATTTACGTAACCTGTGTGCGGACATCTGGAAATAGATATACTCTTCCGTTGAGCCAATTCCAATTTTTTTCTTTTTCAATCTAAGATTTTCCAGTCGTGGGGTATTGCGAAACGGAGATATAGGCGGCGGCATGAGGTATTCAATTAATTTTCGTTCTGGTCTTCGGTTCGGTGTTTTATAGATACCTTCAAGGAGCAGGTCGCGGTGCTATCGCCTAATGTCAATTAGGTATCAAAATCTGTAAGACATTCACTTTTTTTGCAACATGACCATCCACGACGAATGCGCAGATTCGAGAACCCATATTCAAGTCATTCAGTATCTACCTAGATTGGGAGGAGAATGAATCCGTAGAAACAAGCTTATGGTATATTGGGAATCGTTTATTCTTTTTAAGAGGCCATTGGAGTCGCTGGTGGCAATCTAACCTCGCTAACATGGGGAATATTTATTCTCCGTCGAATCCGAGCGATGTTTTGAAAAAGTGATATGCTCAGCCACTTTTTGCCATCGTATAACTCAACGAGTTATCAAAGTTACATCGGAATCGATGGAGTCGTTTGCGAAAATTTACTATTCTCATTTTCGAAACGGTTTCTGTACGTTCAAGATAACGGTTCAGCTATGGCACCTCAATTCCAACGATATCACCGCACCATCTCAAATCGTGTCTGTAATTCTGTTAGTAACTATACCTATGTCGCGTAAATCTACGTTGGATATCGAAGCAAACGAGAATCTAATCAGCGTTCGAATATACCATTTTCGGAAAATTCGAAAAGCCGCAATCAAGTTGGTTACCGCGTGATAGGTATATAAGTACCCAAAACTCTCGTCTGAGCTGCAGCCACGGAATAATTTCGACGCCGCGTCATCGCTCTAATTGAACAATGGTCGTTGTCTCCGAATAGTCTTCCATGACGATTCTACAGGAGACTGACTACCGGCGCATATCGGTATATACATCGAACCTATCGGTAGGTATACGTCGTGGCTGATTACATGAAAGCATACGCAAGTTTGCACGACTTCACTAGCAATGAATCGAGCATTTTTCAGAGTATTATAAGTATAAGTACTCGTATGCCTAAGGAGAAGGATTTTCACCTGCAGATTCGGTAATTCTCTATGCGGAATTCGGGGCCGATGGCCGCGATCGAAACTACAATGAAAAGTATGGTAGAGGTGCCTATAGTCAAAAAAGACCGAAGTCATCTGACGAGGATATCTTTCGCAGAGTTTGGAGCATACCTAAATACATGTAGACACGTAGTGCCTGTATATGTATATACTGCAGACTGCGGACGGACTTATGGAGGCGAGGTCTCCGCGTACAATGGTACCTTATATTTGTACCTAGTACCGTGGTAATCCATTTCGGCGAAGGTTCACCTGGGAGGGTCGCGAGATTCTAGCGAGTGGTTGAGAGGAGGGGAAGAGGGCGAGGGAGGAGAACGAGATGAGGGCAAAACTCTCGAGAGGAATATATACGTACGTTCTGCTCATGCGCCTTTAACGGGACACCCTCTATACCCAAAGAGGTTCAATAACGTGGCAAGAGGGACCCTCCGGCGGAGGCGTATCCCTCTCGCCCATTGGTCGCGGCACTCTCAACCTGGTGCCTCCCATCGCAGGCGCATGAACGATAAAAAGCTCACTCGCATGTACAGCCGAACGAACATACAATACATATCCACTCGCGAAGCTGGTGGATGGACGAGTGAGTGAGTGAGTGAGCGAGCAAGTGAGCCAGGGACAGTCATATCCACAACCGAGAGTATACTCATGTATATATACCTAAGAGGCGAAACGCGAAACGCGAAATGCGAAACGACGCCGCGCGTTGTATCATGGGTGCAGCGGTGTACTCTCGTATACGAGCGGGAGCCGGGAGGATACCGGAGGGTGGAGGGTGGAACGTAAAACGAGATACAAGACCGATGATAAATGAAAGAGCCTGCATAGGTACTCGCCGCAAATTTTGTCAAGAGTTCGCACGAGTCTCGATACTATATGGACATATTGGACACATATATACCTATATGTAAAACTCAACCTAACCTAGGCAATCCTGCCTCAGATTTTTCTCATTCTCACTTATATTGTTAGCGATCTTGACGCCCATTATTGTCCAGTTGCTAGCTATCATGTGTACCTATGTATCATAGAATAATCAGAGACTTTTCGTCTTTCTAATTAGATTGAATACCAAGCCTAGCGGGTAGTCGAGCGGGATAGAGAGGAAGAGAGCAAAAGAGAAAGAGAGAGTGAGAGGTAGAGCGCAAAGAGGAGGAGAGTGCGAGAGGGCAGCCGCCATGACAGGTTGCGCCCCGCCCTTGACTGAGTTGATTTTCTTATTGTCTTCAATTGTTTTTATTCCTTTTCCTCTGTCTTCTCTATACCTACGTAGATCTTTTGTCTCATTTTATTCGAGTTTTTCCCTCTATTTTTTCGCCTCTTTTTTCCTCTATGGAATACACGCACACACGTTATACCGATACCAATGCCCATCCACTGTGCCCACATATACTTTCACTTTGGACCGCGATTATACACGTATGTAGGCATATGCCTATGCATGTATACATATAGAGATAGATCGAGCGATGCATGTGTACCCACTGCACCCATAGTACCTACACACATACATATACTACATATTTTGTTTTTCGTTTTGAAACGCGCGGGCGCGCACGGCGGATAAGGTCTCTCGTTTGATTTGTTGCACGAACGAGGACACTAAATCCTGCATCGCGCGGATCCGGGGAACGCGAATGCTTTACCCCAAGAGTCCCCGCGCGGCATTCGCGGATACAGCTATACATACCTACCTATATTCTACGTCGCTCTATTTTGATTGCAGGACGTAGAGAGTAAGAAAGAAAGACAAATTTCTATACAGGTACCTATAAGATATTTTCGAACGATTTGGAGATCGCGTTACTCGTTAGAATATACACATGTACAACATATGTACAGGTATAGTATGGGTATAGCGTACTTAGGACTGCACAATGCGCTGGGATAGGTGCTTCGAAGTATCAATAGTTTCGATTTTCCAACGAGCGGCACCTGAGATAGTTAATTTAGGTGGAAAACGCGATTCTGTCGAACGACGAGCATTTTAGGTTGAGTGCAAGATCGGGTTTATTCGATTTTTCATTTTTTTTTCCTTTTTATCCAATCCAAGACTGATAATCATTGGAAGAAATCTTGTTCTTCCTCACAGCTGCCAGAATGTCAGATTGCGTCTTGAAAAAGTTACTTCTTGGATTCTATCGTTCAAATTCATGTTGAAATCGTGTCCGGAATGGATTTTTACTTTATCATTTCACTATTTTTCCAAACTATTGCTCATGATAAGCGAAAGAAACCGCGTTTGCGTTGTGGGTACCTATCACTTGGAAAACTGAATAGAAAATCTCGAATAAGCTTCTGTTAGATAATTATTCCTCTAACAATTATTCATCATAAATTTGACAAAAATGGAAATAATGTGAAATCAGATGAGCGGCCTGATCTTCCGCGCAACCTAAAATGCTCATCTTCTGGCCGAGTAATTTTTTCCACCTAAATTTACTATTTCAGGTGTGGCCCGTTGGAAAATCGACGTGTTTTTAATTCTCGAACACCCCCATATACGCCTGTGTCTATATCCTTCTCATTTTTCCATACCTACGTACCTCCTATATGTACGTACGTCGCTAGAAGGTTGGTACATAATATATATACTTATGTACGTACGTACGTAGACAGAATATGCATCTAGGCCGCTGAGAATTTTATCGGATCAAAACTATACCAATAAGTATATAAGAAACAGAAAATGTAAAAAATAGTTAACCTAACGACGAAGGCGGATACATCTATACCAATACATATACATATATATATATATTTTAATAGATACTTTGATCGTTTGATTCGGTCCGGGATGTTCCCCAATGCTGTTAAATCATTGTTATAGCGTAGCCTGGATCTACAACCTGCGCGGGCGTCGCATAGTAGCATCATAGACTCTGATATCTGGTCTATACGGACGTATACCGTAGATCGGTTATAACGGTTTGTTCGTTGTCGCACGAGCCGCGGATTTGAACTGAAACCCAGAATTTTCATTGAAAAAAAGAAACAAAAAAAAAAAAAGATTCGTCCGCGCCAACGGAGCTCTGTTTTCTCGTTTTTCTTTTCTTTTCGTTGTAGAATTTATTTACAGGTACACCTATACACGTACCCAACGACCTATAATATCTCTCCGCATTCGTCTTATTTCATTCGAACTGCTTTCATCTTTTTGTCGTTATTCTTCTTTTGTTTGCTTCTCTTTATTACTTTCTAACTCTTAATTCTTATTTTTAGCGGTTTTTTTTCAGCTCTACCTATTATATATAGTTAGGTATCTATCGCCTCCGGCCGGGTCAGCCCGCGCCAGAATGTTTCCAATCGCAGTTTCACGCCTTCTTGCTTCGCAGCGGTACCAACGATTCGACATACCAACCCGCGCGGCAGGATTTTATATGGATCGACGTCAATACCGATACTGATTTATTATGTACTAGATATATATATATATATATATATATATATATATATACATGTACGTATATATACTAGACATAGGTTAGTTTCCAGTTACATAGATATATATATATTTCTTATATTATTGTTATTACATGTAACACGCAGTTAAGTATAAATACGGGATTCTGAAATGAATCGTTGTGCACGCGCGAGGTTGTAAATACGTATATCGGAGCTTGTATATTAATTGTGACCCGTTTCAATTGGTATTTTCTGTACATCTACAGATATCTATACGCAGTGAACGAGTAAAGATGAAACTACAACCCTGCGAACATTTATTATACTTCAGGTAATTCGCTCGCGTTAGTATTTATCGATTTTGTATGTTGCGAGTTTGAACATTCATTTTACAGTACGATACAGCATTTTTCTTGACTTGAGAAGGACGGGGAACTTGTGTATAGCAGGTATCTAGGGATGGAATAAGAAATACGTAATCCACTCGATACTAATATACGCGACTGCGTTTAATAGGTAGACGGACTTTCAGCATCTCGTATTCTACTTACCACACAATTTTCCGAATCAATCATTTTGAGATTTATAGGAATATATAGGCCTATACACCGCAGCCATGCGGTTACACATAACATGTATTATATATTATAGGTATAGGCTCTTTTTCCAAATTAGATGCAGCTGGTAGTGTAGTTTCGCTATCGGATTCACTATTCGATAGGACCTGAATGAAATCTTGATTTCGAAAAACGCTGGATAATTATTTTTCAAACAATTCCTCAACTGGTTCAAGAAATTTCTTATGCTGGTATACCTACCTTGCAAATGAACGAGAAAAATTCCCCGTCAGATTTCGTCGGAGTCTCCAACAGCATTATATAGTAAATATACTAGCAGCCTAGTTATTTACACATAGAGAGAAATTTCGTTCTCCATGCTGTTATCAGGTATATCTATATGATATATATTCGTCTTCGCGTGAATACAAAAGAAGTATGTATATACCTATACAGTTCATTCAGTCGCTGCATTCAAACCTGTCAATTTGATTCTTAGAACGATGCCGCAGTTATGTGCAGTGTTCATTCAATCTATACAATTGTTTCCCGGTAATTTGGCATGAATGCTTATGATATATATGTACCTACTTTTCTCGCGAGCGGTTAGATATAGTAGTAGATTATAGCTCCGTGCACAGCTGTGAACCTACGAGCGCGACGAACAATAAAAGAGGTGAAAAAATTGCAAAAAAAACGTAGAAGCTGGCAGTGATATATCTATGTATACATTTCGTAGAAGAGGTCTAAGAATCGCCTCGTTTGTTTGGGCCGAAATTCCGAATTTCGAAGATACGAACTCTCAAGTATGCGAACGATCAAGAAAGCGGAATTTTAATTCTTCATGTATTACCAAAATGAAGGACTGTTTCGTCGGAAGGCTATTCACCCGAGCGCGTTTTTATCCGAAAATGTATTTTCACATCGCTCGTTCACATTCCGGACGAGCGAAGCGTAGATTAGCGAAATTTGGAAGATTGATATTTTTGGAATTGAATGTTCAGAGCGGCTAACGTTTCTATCAGCCAATGAACCGAAGAGAACAAGATCGAAGATACTGGTTCAGAAACGGCGAAGCTTCGATGACCAAAATCTCGAAAAAGGGGAATTCAAGAGAAAATGACAAGTAATCGATTATCTTCTCAGCGCAAATCAGTGAAGATTTTTCCAATGTCTCCTGAGTTTCGCCCGTCCTGAGGCATAATTTTCGGTATGTATTTATTACGATGTTTTTTTTTCATGTTCCGAACTTTTTGTATCTACTTGATAGCCTTTCGTTACTCTCTAATACATTTTTGACACTCGGAATCCCAGCCCGTCTATTCTTCGGTCTTTCGGAATTTCGACCCCCACCAATGCAGATCACGCCGTATGTAATTGTAAATGTTGTCACACATTTTCAACCGCACCACGTACTACTACAAGAAGCGAAGTGGAAGAATGAAATAGCACCGGTACTTAGATGCACATAATTTTACGGTCTTTGTACACTATATTATACATATATGTACACATGTGTATGTACTCGGCCGATGGTGACATAATGCGATATGCGTATACCTAATATTATACAAAATTATACACATAATATACAGCTATGTATATTATCTTATCCGGTTGTATCCAGCCTAACTGTCGTTTACTATAAATATTTTTATGGATGGACGAGAAGAAGAGCTGAGACGGAGGAGGAGACACGTTGACCCGGCGCAAAAATCGTCTAATTGTATAAGAACCCTAACTCCCGAGTGATTACCACGATTATTAACTCGTTTCGAAGACTCCACGAGACACTCAGTGACGCACTATACCTACCTACCTAACTACGACCACAGCGTAACCCTGCAACTGTCGTTAAAACAATTTTCGGCAATTTGTGTCGATCTTGCGTCGCGGTAGGACCTATACCAACGTAATTCACTATCTTTTTTTTCGGCTTCTAGTTCTTCCCTAATTCACTTCAGCCAACGAGTCTCTCTCTCTCGCTCTCCCCTTTTCTCTAAATATCTTTCTCCGATTCCCATAGTTCACGGAGATTTCCCACAAAACGAAAACGAACAAAAAATCAACAGGTCAACAACTAGAAAAAAACGAGACGAAACAAAAATCATACCCACCTAATCGTTCCCGACAATATCGCGTATCGGTCAAACAAAACACTCGTCTCTCATCCTAATATCCGATTTGGGATAATTCATCCCTCTTGTTGGCCCCGGCGAACATCCCCTGGTCCAGGGTCAATGCCGAAATCTTGTGTGGCGTGGCACGTCGCTCCAGCCAACAATGCCAAGGTCCCTTAAGGTCCAATTAGGGAGTCTCGTACTGGAGAATCTTTACAGGACTGCGTCTTCGCTTCTTGGAATCGCAGTCTCGGTTATGGTGGACCAGGTTGTCTTAAGGCAACATTTGTCACGAATTATTGCTCCACGAGGTTCTAACTTCGGAACTATATATCATACGTACGCTTATGTGCACGTAGACCTGGAGAAATTCATTACATCGGGAATCTGAAAGAAAATTTATGTGGAATCCGTGATGTAATAAATATATATATATTGTGTATATAGGATTTCAATTCCGAAGTATTGAAAATTCGCTACAACGCACATGCAAGTATGTATAGCTAACTATCGAATTTGAATACTTTATCTCCACCGCATGCGATTCAACGAGGTAATCAACTCCAGCCAGCCGCTTTCGGTCAATTTGAAACCGAAGGAATTGCAATTGAGTATGTAACCTAACTGCAAAAAAAAAAACAAAAAAATACCTGCATTTGATTACGCAACGGTAAATTTGCCGCAAAGTTTGTAGCTGGTATCTAGAGTACGTATGTATGTACACTCCCGTTCATTAATGGTTTTGCTCTGAAGTTAGCTACGCGCGGGGTAGGTTGCTCTCTCCAAGGGTCAGGCAGCGACCAATCAGCGCGTTGTATTCTCGAATTTATTCAGTCGCGTCGCGCTGATTAGTCTCTGCCTTACCCTCGGAGCATCTTACCTCGAGCGTAGCTAACTTCAGAGCGGAACCGTTAATGAACTAGCGTGTACATAGCTATGTATCTTTATACCTAGAATGGTAGATAGGCATTGGATAGACACTGCGGCAGTTCTATTCGGATTGAAGGATCCAAGCATCGTTGCGTTTTCTACGTTACAAAATTCGTAGTATCATGCCGTGAATATAGTATAAGAATAAAAATGTTCAAATGCGGAAGAGTTACGCTCGCAGCGAGTTACTCGCTGTTGCGCCGCGTTCGATTGGCACGGGTTAACTTGATTCTACAATTAGTCACTATCGGGGCACGCGGTGGTTACGGGTATAGTTGCTCATAGGTTCCGGACATACTCTGACCGCAATTATTTATATCGGTTAATAAATACAGTTAAACGTGAGACGTGATCTTGACACGGACAAATCTCGTGCACGTACACACCTACCTACAACCATACCTAACTATATATAGGTATAAAATTTGAAATTCGTTTACATTCCACGCGTCGACATCACGAGGAAAGCAAGTGTCATTGGCCGATCTTCGAGCGACCGTAACAGAAAGGCTATACATTTAGAAAGAAAAATTGATGTGGAAGTTTGCATTCCGTTTCTCGCGAGTGATACGTCGGTAAAAAAAAGACTCGGGACAATTCCAGGGCACTCTGTATATATACATGTGGTATATAGACACGGCTGATGCTGATGCAGTATAAGAAATAGTGGAAAAATGTGTTCGGGAACGAGCGATCGCGCTCGATTTACTCACAATCGGTTTTATATTCTTATAGGTGTTGCAACACGAACGGTACCTCAGGCCGCAAGGCTACTCTATATAGGTTCTACTATATCTATCAACTCTGCAGCTTTGTTATTCGACGTAACGAATTGAATAGACTAGAAACTAATCTCTAAACGGTACACTACCTCGTACTTCCGGGATGGAATCAAGAAAATCCTAATTAAAAATGTCACTATAATAAATCGGGACGAAATACACATCGGAGACATAACTGGCATCTTTCTCTTTTTTTCGCCAATACTACGAGAATTGTTCAACGACGTGGCGATAGAACTGCGACAGAAATTCCTCAACGCGATTCGTTGCCCGATAGACCGATTAGTTCCAAAATCAGAAGGAATGGACGGAGAAAATAAGAAAGAAAAAAAGAACCATCAGCTTTCGAAATTTTGTCGAATATCTCGGTCTATAATCCGTCTACACACAGGCCAATATTGTAGCTCATTTATCATCGTCGAAGACACAGAATTGTAGAAATTTCATCCAATTGGAAAGCGGTTATTCGAGTACTTATATTCATATAATTGGCATGAGAAGAGCGAAATAATGGACCTGAGAAAAAAGAGTGTGAAAGACTAATTCCAGACTCCTTCAATTACGATTTCGATGTTTGATATTAAACAGTGTGATTATATGACTTATGTACCCAACATACTACAGAAGCTTACCCATAACGCGTGAGTTGATGACGTGGTAATTAATAGTTATAGTCCTTTCTTACGGGTTGTTTTTGTTGCAATTAAGATGCGAGAAAGGAGAAAAAAAAAAGACGCCTGTAATTTTCTAACGCTCATACCTATATTTTATCATGCTATACAGGTATACGCAGAGTGATGTAATTAATCGTATAATTTTCAATGAAGATTTATTAATTCGCTTGCCGATTCTGTTGCTACATGCTCCTGTACCGTACTTCGCACTTCAATGACAGAGCGAGCGGAGAGATCGGAACAGCTCTACTTATCCGTTAGTGCAGGTAATACATCCGATACCTGTATAGCCAACTATACTTCGACGTTGCCAACATTCCGTTCCCGTGGCCGATACGTACGATCTGCGATATGCAAAATACGTTGGAGGAGGTCCGTGCAAATATCGTTAAATTGCAAGGCCGTGCAAGGAATGATTTCATGCTGTGTTGATCAAGAGACAAAAAATATTCTCGGATAACAAGCGCAAAATTTTGCGATCGCTTCTTCCTACGACACAGGTTTATCGTTTCGTTCTACACGGGGACAAAATTTCTCGCAGTAGCTGCCACGAATAATATTGTAGTTCGAAGTCAGACGGCACTACGAAGAGATCTACAATACTTTTCAGCCGATCCAACACACTTCGTGAACGTGGATTCCGTAAAATTTGATACGAATTACAATATTATTCAGGGTCGCACCGAATTTCTTCTCTATCAACGACCGTGGAGAATCTCGGTATATCTCTTCATGCCGGGGCCTGTCTCCGGACTACCGTAAGAGTTTGCCACGTCTAACAGCGTGTATATGTATGTATAGTGTTTATTACACAGGCATCCTAGTTTTAGAGGTTACGTATCGTGCGATACACATATATATATATATATGCTGTGCTATATATTCACGGATATAGGTATACGTATGGGGGAGAATTTGCGCAGAGTCATATTTGCAATTAAAGCACGAACTAAGTTCAGTCATTTGCGGATTATGCAACGTAATCTTCACAGGGTCCATGCTGCCGCTGCTGCTACTGCTTCTGCTGCTCTAGCTGCTACTTCTTCTTCCCAATAATAGCTTCCTTCACCCTTGCAATTACGAGTAACAATTTTCATCTGGACAAGCGGAGTGAAAAGTTTATAGCAATAGGAATATTTCCGCTTCGTACGCAGGTGTATATACATAACCTATATGAAACGATATTCTCGTCATCCGGTATACAAAAATAGTACCTAATCGCGACATCGAGAATCTTGATGGGAATGCTCTTCCGTTAGATTTAATGCATTCCACCGAAGCAGAGCCAATTTGGATTTTACAATTAATATTTTTCTTCTACCTTTTCTGTTTCTATTTCGAAGGATTCGGTTCGTAAAAAAGAGCGTAGGGATGTGCATCCCAGGCAGTTTACAGGAGCAGGTGCTTCGAAGGACTTCCTGATACTCACGTACGTATGTGAGGCTCGGCATCAGGTTTGATAAATTAATCATGAAATTTCCTAATCCCTGCAGGCATATACATAGATATTGTATAATAATTTTCTTCATAGAAGAAGAAAGAAACGCTGTTTTAAATAGATTGGTGCATTTAACACGGACCAGCTGTTAATCGCTTTGATTATTTTTCTTCTTTTACATCTTCTCCGCCATAAAGCTTGTAATTCTGTATGAAAAAACATCAAACACGGCGTCACGTTGGAAATTTTTCAGCCGAAAATATCGTGATGGAAAAAAAAGCTGGAATATAGAAGAAAAATGTAACAATTCTTCAATTTCTCGATCGAATCTAAGGTCGAAACGATTTCGAAAGAAGAAAAAGATGCGTGCGCGTTGCGACGTATCTACAGGTACATGAAAAAATAAAACGTGTATGTATGCGCTAATATGTACAGGCGTAGAGAATGAAAAAGAGAAAAGTTATAAGCGAGCGATATCAGGAAGTTGACTTTGATTTGGATCCGAGAAATTCGTTTCGATTGGGGAGCCGGGTTTCCTGAACCCGGATGAAAAAAAGGAAAACAATATTTTTTTGCTCCTCTTCGTCAGGACAGAAGAATGAAGAAAGGCTGCAGGGTCACGGTTCTGGATCAACGGATACCGATTCGCGTCGATTCTTACTAACACGGAAACATAGTATAGAATACATAGTTCGGTTGTAGTCTGGGATTAACGGTACGGTGTCTGCAGCTCCGTCGACAGATAAACCTGTGTGCGTAGGTATCCCTAGATAGACGTACCCAACGACAAATAACAGAGTGAAATTATTGATAGAAGAAGAAAGGATAGAAAAGCGTAAAGAAAGGATGAATCGGCAGAGAAGAAAATCGCGTTTTCGTAAAAGTTTGCGCAGGGGTGGTGCCAGTCGTGGTTGTGGCGGTGGTGAAGGTAAAACAAATGAATATTTTAACCAACCCAATTAGACGTATGTATAATGCTGCCAGGTAATTATCCCATTTAAATTAAGCCGTATAATTGGACGGCGTCTATTCACACTCGTAAAACTCACTTTTACAACCGTCGAAGTGAACCTAAAAAATAAATAAGAGAGAGAGAGAAAGAGAGAGAGGGGGAGGGAGAGAAGAGAAGAGAGAAACAAGAAAGCTAAAAAATGAGAGAAACAAAAATACGAAAAAGACAAAAACCCTGCAAGGTGCTACCGTTTGCATCATTACACGAGGTATACCTTATCATACCTCAGATATACCACCGAATGTCTACATATATACTTAATTGGTAGAATATTTTTTTAACCTTCCAAAGAAAATGGGGGGAAAAAAATGCAATTTTTATTTGTCTTACGGGTATATCGTTCCCCGGAAAATTGAAATACTTAAATTACGTGACGACGTATCCTCCTAAGCCATGAGTTTGTTGGATTTTCGTTTTCCATTTGGCTAATGCCTACCTGCATGCCCGCGGATTAAGAAAGGTTTGAATTTAGTTAACTCACAATTAGACACGAGTAATTATCCATTCTCTTTTTACCTTCTGAATCCCACTGATTAGTCATTCTCATTTAAGAATTCGAGAGTTTAATATCGTACTAATTGGTTTCAAACGAATATTATACCTTACATCATATCCCATATCTCCTGCTAACTTGCCTTTGATGAAAATTTTCCTGTAAGATTAATAATGAAGTTATTATACCTTTATGTACGTTATACCCAAAACTCTGCACGGTCTCGTACGTGTATCTACAACGATTGCATTATACCTATGAATCGATGTACCTGTTCCTACCTGCGATCATATATATACGACAGGGAGAGAGCAAGAGAGGGGAAGTCGGAACAACGATGTTTCGAATGAATTTCGTACCCTTCAGGCAGTAGACTTTTTCTTTCTCATTGCTTAATTGTACCGAAATATGGATGAAGCCGAACGTCTGCCTGTTACGATAAATTTATATATCCTACTCCATAAAAATCTCACTTTTCAAACTTGGAGGCTCTGATTTCAGGACAATAAATAAATAGCCGTGATATACATCCAGGTTACGGAAGAGTGGGATGGGACTCCGGGTTTTAATTCCAGATAGAAAAATTACAAATGCTAATACTCGCAGATTAGTTTTTGCGAGCACGCGGTGCAGTAGCAGCACGGGAGAAACGTTCGGCTGCTGCTGACTCGCGCTCAGTTCTAAATTAGTTCCTCGCTGCATGAAAGTTTAAAAGTAAAAGAATGAGAAGAACAGAAGGATATGGAGGACCCGGGGAACCTGCCTAAAACAAAAGCGCTGCCCAGTGCTAAGCAAAAACCGAAAGCGCATCGGCGCGAGGTAGCTACCGTTTGCGCTCGTCTTAGGGGGGCAGCCTGCCTGGTTGGCGGTCGTCCTGCTACCGCACAAAGCCCTTTGCCTCCTTTGGCTCCTTCGGTTCCTCCCCAGACCCCCCTTTCTATATTTGTTTTCTTTCATTTCCATTTCTATATCCCTCCCTTTTTACTTTTTTGCCATTTTTTTTTGCATTTCTACATTCTTCCGAATCCCCCGTACAACGTCAAACTCGTTTGCTGTTGTACCGCGAAAATATAGATTGGATCAGTTGTATGTAGGTTAATTTTTCGAAATTTTCTGGAACGGTGACTCCTCCAGTGAGATCTCGATTTTCATTTTACGTCGTATACATGTAACCCTTCGCATCTTGATTCTATACAAACAATGTTGTATGTATGGAATCGTTGTGTTATCCCCGGATCGTGGAAGGTATGAGGATCCGTTTAAAGGACGTTTTAGCTTTCAGAGCGGCTTCGGTAGTTCAAAGGATTTCCAGGAATACATCCGAGTCTTGACGGAGTCTAGAATCCCTAGATTCTAGGGATTAATTTCTCAACGAAGTGCAGCTCGTGCTGGGCGTATACTGCAGTTTGTGAAATAAAAACGAAGAAGATGAACGGAAGAAGAAAATGTAACAGAATCGACTGTGAAACTAAACGAGCCTGCATTCTGTTAATTCCGGTAATTGAAAAAAAAATAAACAAAGTAAATCGATGTCGCTTAGTTATATAGTATTTCTTTTTTCAATCGCAACATCTCTCGCAAGAGAGTGAAGGATAACACGGGTTGGTACAGTACGAGTACAGCTATAATGCGTAGGTATCTACAGCTATAACGTTGAGACGATTAACAATTACGCAACCCTGAGCAATTACCAATTATACCAACGATTAATCTAATTAGTCAACTTCAATTTTGTACATCTCTTATATATATTTCCCACAATTTATATTATTTTATATTATATGTATGTAACTTCAATTTACTATGAGATGTAACATCGGCTATATATATACAGTTTCAAGTTCCTAGTTAACCCGCTATAATTACAGTTTAAAGTAATTGGGAAATTTATCGTTCGCTCTCCATTGTCAGTAATCCAGTAGTCGACTAGCTGTCACTAAATGGTCTATTGGCCTGGGACCATGGTATCGTTTCGTTCAAAATATAATTCATTAATTCCCATCAACTTCACGTACTCTTCATTAGAGTCCCGATAGTCTCTATCAAAAATTCTCCATAACCATACATTTTCCTACGCAGTTTAAAGAAATACGCCAATTATCAGGTATACGTCACTGAAACACAGAATTGTGTAATAATTCCTGTCGAACTGCACACATTAATTACCGTCGAAAGGTCAATGTATGAGAGATTTTCTTATAACCTCTTCAGAGGAAGACAATTTTTCCGTTGTCCATAATTACGAAGTAGAATCGGGGGATATATGATACGACAATGAATCTCACATCTTCGCAGTAAGTATGGGAATGGTATCGGTATATTCTAGGTACGAGCTTACAGTATAAAGTTCATAAATAATTGATAAATTTTCTTTAATTTTCAACTCTATGGGTGATTGTATTTATTTATTTATTTATTTATTTATTTTATTTTATTTCATTTTTTTAACCACCGGTATACTTCTCAAGTCGTTGCAAGATGGCCGCGCCCCTGTAAATAAGCGACTGTCATCTGCTACTGAGGCAAAAAGTAGATACGGCTGCTATTGCAGTAGCAGCAGCAGCAGCAGCAGTAGCAGACTGGTCTCGGGTGCAGTCTGAAGGATTAATTACAAAAACTTTTGATGCGAATTGGAAACATAATTCAGGGAATGAATTTTTTAAGATCAATTTCATCCTCATGCGGTGCGTCCGCGTCACAGCGGTCTATTTCTATTTCCTATTCTCACAGAATTTCATAGACCAAGTTGAAACTGCAGCGCTTCTTTGCCTACGTATAAGGACGAAATTCTCTCGAATTCTTTAGAACACCGCTGTAGTAAGTCGCGTAGGATTTTTATTGGAGATTTCTTGTTCTTCGTGTTATGTAATGCGAGTTGATATCTGAGCTTGGGCTTCCTCGATGTATTGTAGTGTTTGTAGGGCGTGCGAGCATGTAGCTGCTAGACGTGAAAGAGCACGGAGTTAGAAGAGAAAAGTTAAGGCAGTCTTAGGCCGGCTTTAAGCTTCGATCGTAAGAGAGGGAGGAAGAGAGGGAGTTGCGGTCCAGCAAAAAGCGTCTCAAGTTTTGCCCGCGAAGAAAACAGAAACTGCGAAGCAAAAAACCGGAACACGAGGGAGGCGTCATAGAAGCAGGACTAGCAGGATCGCCGTGGACCGCGTCGACGTTACTGAATACGCGTAGCGTCGGAAAACCGGTTATGCGATTGATTTGAAATTTCTCAAGCATCGGTCTTTCGATTCGGAAAATTTATCCAAAAAATTACAAACGAATCGGAGCTGGATAGAGCCGGGGATAATTCATACGAAGAGGAAAATATTGGACAATACTTTTCACGGTACGCAGACAATAGGGGAAACTGGCAAGTCAAACGCAAAACGGAGATGACAAATGAAAGGAGTTGCTGCGAGCACGCTTCTCTACTATAATACTGTTTCATTTGTATCCTAGATAGGCAGTCCTGTGCTGTAGTGCCTGCATGCTGAACGTGATCCGGGGAAAAAATGATGAAATTTCTTTCGAAATCAGATCTACCTTCGAGAGAATTTTTTTGTTTTCAACAACGTCACGTACATACTTGTCCACGTGCGCATACCCGGAAATCTCTACGAGTTAGGATTTTGAATCCTGAGCTTATCGAGTCCGGCTGAAACAACTTGGGAGCTTGAATAAATTTCCAAACTAGCGCGGTGAAGGTTTTAACAAATTTCCAAATTATAGTTATTAATTGTGTTTACACAGGGTCCCGCACAGCGCGGGTTTCCGCGGCTTGTGCAACGTTCAGTCAAAGCTTAGCTTCTGGCATGCGGGTCGCCCCGACAAATTAGGGAAAAACTTAACGGGTGTCACATTTGTAAGGCTTAAAGGTGTAAGGTGAAAGAAATGAAAAAGGTGGTTAGAGAGGCTGGGCGTAGAGGAGAATGAAAATCTGTTATGCAAAGCCAACTTTTTATCTCCTCCAAAGATAATCTAAGTAATTTCTGCTCTCCGTGCGCGTGTGTGTTTTCCCAATTTTTTCTTTGTATTCCTTTTCTTTAATTCCAGAATTACGTACGTACCTACGTTATACGCATTGCAGTGATTACTATACCTACCTGTCTATACTCTGCGAAGATACAATTCCATTTTTCCAAAATTCGGGGTAAAAAAATTATGAAAAAAAAATGGTCGAATGGAAAGGAATTTGTGACTTCCTTCTCGTATCAGGCGAAGGGGGATAGTTGGCACCCTTTAAAAGTTCGCATACGGAGAGATGCAAGTAGGTATAGGTGCGCGCGCGGCCTACGTATTAATTAGTTTCAGGATTATAAAGGCCACGGCGAGAGGCTGCAAGGTGGTCCAGAAGACTCGAGTCATCATTGCCTCATTTGCCGCTAAAACAATCTTCCGAGTAGTTCAATGCGTCTAACTATATTAAACTTGGCACCATGTAATTAAACTTCGTTATGCAAAACGATTTTCGAAACGATTCTACCTTCGCTCTGCTCCGCTCCACTTCATTTACTGATGTACCTAATCTAATACCTTGCAATATTTCGTATACCAGTATATATTTCCAATTTTCTTCCTATTCCATCTTTTTCATGTCACCACCGCGCGTTTCGGCGCTTTTCACCTTATTTTTCCGTACCATTCAGATCCGAATATTTCATCAACTTGCGAACAAACAGCAAACGGAATAATGCTTCTCTGGTTGAAATATTTGAAAAAATAAGCAACAAGAAACACGCCTGATGACTGTTCACAGACGAATTCATAGTGCCAATACTACCTAGAAGAAACGAGAATCTGGAATTCCGAATTTATCGTTTTGATATCAAGCTAACGATATAAAAGAGTCTATGAAACGAAGAGAGGAAAATGCGAGGGAAAATGAGGAGAGGGATCGGAGGTTTGAGAAACAATTGGCGATATTCAATTCTGAATAAAACGTACGAAAACTGTATTACTTTTTCTTTATTTTCATTTTCTCACTTCTTCTTCTTCTTCGTCTTCTTTGAATATTCTGTATTTTATATGAAACTTTCAGAACTATAAGCGTCGTATGTATACGCAATATCTTATACAGTTATACACGCGTGTAACGCTCCATTATATATGTATGTACACACTATCGTAACATTCACCACAATTAAAGGATCAGTGCTTTTTTCTTTTCTTTTTCGTTTGCTATTTTTATTCCCTCTTCGTATAAGAATTATAATACAGGTTATAGAATCAACATTTCAGGCAAACAATTTCATTCAGTTACACCGAACTCCGGACCTACTATTCACATTCTTATTTCCTTTTTTTGTTTTGTTTTGTTTCTGTCTTTAATTGTTTTTCACATTTTCATCGTCTTTTTTCTTTTTTTTTCTCTATCTTGTCCAGCCATTCCGACATTCGCGCATGATTTCTCCATCACTTTACTCTACTTTCCTATTTTTCTCTTTCCTATTGCCTTCCGCATATCATTATCAATGTATCATTTACTCGTATACGTATATATATGTGTGTGTATGGGCCTAGGTATACTACTGCGTTCTACAAACTAATGATGTTGTACAATATTCTCCGTAAGTATTTTCATACACCACAGGTTTCTATGCGGAGAGGATCGGAGTGTTGCGAATTGTCGCTGTATGCACAGCATATTGGTGGTATGTATAGGGTAGGTATAGTTGAGATTGTTTCTTTTGCCATTATAATACATCAGGTTACAATAATCATAATTACAATAAACATCAACAATGACGATAATGATAATAATCATAATAATATTATTGATAATAATAATAATAACAACAACGGCAATAATAATAATAATAATAATAATAATAATGACAATGACAATTGATTTGGGTCAGGGGAAATACTCTAGAAGCAGACAAACTTTATATATATATTTAAGTAATTATTATTATTGTTATAAATGTTATTATTATTGTTGTCATTGTTACAGAGATGTTTGATCTACTTAATCAGCTGCCTTTACGCAACAGAGTTTCGAGATACCTGCAGATTTATATATTTTTGTTTTTTTTCCGAAAAAAAAGTTCTCTCACGTTATTCATTTGCCCATTTTGTTTCTGTTGTTCTTTCGTTTTCTCGCCTACAACCGAATACATAGGTATAATGTATGATGCGGGGTGAGGGAGAAGAGAAACAAAAAAGAAAACAGAAAATATCAATAGCGGAGTAATAACACATTAGACCGTCAAGTGTATAAATATATATATACATGGTTACATGGGTATATATTATAACGTATAGATTATACAGATGTCGATTGAAAACTGGAAGATTGGGAATAATGATAATAATAATAATAATGAAAATTAATTTAAAAAGCCAGGAGTCAATAGGTATACAGGTGTCATAAGATGTAGCTACTGTATAAGTAATAACATGCACGGGGTGGGGGAAAAAAAAAAAAAAATGTCAAATTTACATTTTCAGTGGTGAATATATGGACGGCACTTGTCTGGAGTAAAATCCACAGCAATTGTGTTAAGATTTACAAAGAATTTGGTCAGAGTTGCAACACGTGGTTGTTGAGTTAACCTGCACAATCGGTGCAGATTTTACTCCCAACAAGTGCTGTCCATATATTCACCGCTGAAAATGTAAATTTCACATTCTTTTTTACCCCGTGTGATACGATTATTGTCAAATATAAATCTGGGTGTAATATTGAATTATAGACGACAGGTAAAATATATATAACCGATCTCAATATACAGTACATTTATACTCTGAACGGTATCAAGTATATTGTATGAATTTAGTAATATCTTCGTTTTCCTTCATAATTAAACGAAAACAATAATAATAATAATGATAATAGAGAGAGTAAAAAATAATATACCTATTCGATCGGTTTTCATAGTACGGTGTACCTTCTACTACTATAATAATAATCTATATATATACTAACTATAATTATGAAATAGATATATACCTATGTATGTATAGAGCCTAGATTGTGTATAAAAATATATAAAGCAGATTGGTAATGGTAGAAATTATAATAATAATAATAATAATTATAATTATAATTATAATTATAATAATTATCACTATCATTATCATATACTATAAGTAGTTAAGTCCAGCCACCCAGATCAGCTCGGAACCAACTCCGTGCCTGAAATGAAAACTCAATAAATACTTTTCATGTAGGTATACCTACATTAGAATGAAAGAAAGGGAATCTATTTCTATTTTTATTTATTTTTTTATATCATCATTAGAGTAGCTATGGTCGAGAGATGCATATCATACGTGGCTCTTCGCTTTCGTTGCTTGTTTCTTACAACTGCTATAGAGATAAGATTTCATTATTTTTCTTTAGACACGCCCGATTCCCAAATTACTAGACACCTCGCTCGATTATACGATGTTACATGTACCGAAGACTGGAAAAAATAACGGAGGCTGGAAAAGTTGATTGAACGTTGACGCAAATCACGGAGAAATAATGATCGGCTGAAATTATTCATTGATGGTGAACAAAGAATCTTGATTATTCTGTTTCCCGACGGTGCGGGAAATTCTCAACGTCGCGGAAAATCGTCCGGAGGACAGAAAAAACAAAAATAAATAAAAATAATGCCGATTATCGTCTTCGTTGAAAAATCTCAGCCGATATCATTTTTTCCGCGATTTCGTTATCCGCGCAGCGTAAACGTTGCGAGCTTCAGCCTCATTGTAAATAGATAAAAATCATTCTAAATACAGTATAATTCGTCGTGAATTTTTTATCACACGTGTGTATCCACGTATGCACCTATGTATATATGTATGTATGCATGCATGTATGTACGTATGTAATGCACGGCGAGGTTATCAATTATCGTGCGGATTATTTCCTTTTCGCGCGCATCCGAACATGTATATTGTTTTCCTTCTGAACTTATATCTATACCGATCTGTGAAGCGCGGGCGAGTGGAGAATGGGGTGCAGCTTTCTCCGAGTGAGATGAAAGTTTCGAAATAAATAGTTGTATAGTTGTATGATAGGGCTTGTAGTTGTATATCGATGTATAAAAGGCACCGTCTTTCTCTCTCTCTATGTATATACTCGCAGCTTCCGATGCTCGTCAGTTCATTATGTTATTTCATCCAATGTTTCAGCACGAATAACTCTTCCCCAAATGTTTGTTCATTATTGTTATTTGTTATTCTCTTGCTTTGTTTCCTTTTCGCCTGTCTCATCGAGAGACGGCAGTACAGTATGTATAAGTGTGTGTGTGTGTGTGTGTATATATATATATATATATATATACACCTCTACTATAGGCATTACATATTTACTGTCATATTTCTGGTATATTAGGTATACAGGGTGAGTCTTCTCCTGGGTCCGGAGAGGGTGTGGCCTAAATCGGCGGAGGCTCCGCGTTCTTCTGTTCATTCTCATTATTGTTATGAAAATAATAGATTACGAGGTTAGGTATCGGTATTGAACTGTCATCGGAGACTCGGAGATCGCGGGGACACTAGACAGCAGAAGATCGTGGAGTTACTTCCATTCACTGGCACTTGACCGGAGCTACCGTCAGCGTTCAGTGATGGTGAAAATAAATTGTCTGATATTGGGACGAAACCGTCCGCGAATCAACCGCAGTAGGTATGCATACATATACTGGCTAACTAAATGACTCTCAGTACATAGTATAAGCGTTAGCCTTTCTAATCACTGTTCTCATAAAGACATCCGATTATACATAACCTATGAATCTATCTACTAACATAAACTGTACAATGGCTGGGGTATAGGCGTAAAGTTTTCCCTGGCACAATAAGATTGATAAAAGTTTTCGCTTCAAATAAATAAAATAGAACGTAACATGCGCGGTGCATTGTGCGGACATGAGGCTAATAAGAAACAAAAATGAAAAGAAAAGAAAAGGCAGGGAAATTGCAGAGAGAAGTGAAATACGTGGCGCTTCGACGCGGGGGAAAAGAAAAGGCGGGAGGGGATGGAGATGAGAAGAGATAAAGAATGTGTGCAGGTTGAAATAGAAAATTTGTTGAAGGAACTGAAAAAAAGAAAAAAACCAAACGGGAGAAAAGAAAGACTAAATTGAAGACGGTCATTTTATTTCAACCCCTGGAGAAAATTTGACCCGGCGTTTATGTATCGTCCTCGGTTAAAATTGTCGCCCGGAGTATTCCTACGCCGGTTAAAAATACATCAAGAACAGAGAAAACTTATAGGAGGAAGGACTGGTGAAAATGACTGAAGAGTGTGAGGAAATAAGGAAGGATGTAAGTATGGTATGGGTAGGTGAGGTTTAAACTAGGTGAGAAAATGTTTAGCAGTTATATTTCGTGACGGGAGAAGGTAGGTAATTTTGTAAGACGCCAACGGAAATCGAGGTAGCTGGTAATTTTTAACTCGTTTGTCCGCGACGACTTCCGTTTTCAATTAGGGATAGAGATGATTTGACTCAGAGTTTTGAGTTATCTGACGCTGGCGGAAAGTGTCTCGGGGGTGGGTGGGGGGGGGGGGGGGGGCATTTGAGTGCAGATAACTGATTGTAATTTTGTTCGGAGAAAACTCAACCCACGACGTCGATTTATATACTATACATACATATGTATATATACCTACATACTGCGAATGCATATTATAAATTCCTTTTTTTTCCAAATTCAGATAGATGAATGAAAAACCGAAAAATACTATACGCGAGAGAAGTGAAACGGTGCAAGTATGTATATATACCTACGTATAGGTATGATTCTTGACGAAGTTAACGGAAAGATATAATTAACGATGTCGCGTTAAGGTGGCGAGGGGATGGAGGTAGTATCTTGTTCATTGCTTCATTATTCTTTTGTTTCGCTTTGTGTTAGTTGACTATGATAAATAATTGCTAAAGCTTAACATAAGCCAGAGCCGTATACTTAGCTAATAGCAAAAAATTTCCTCCTCCCCTTCCCTTCCCCCTTCAATGCCATTTTCTTTTCTTTTCTTTATTTTCTCGCTCTCTTTCGTCTTCTCCTGCTTCTTCTTCTTCTTTTTCTCTATACCATCAAGACGCGATGTGCCCCTCTCTACGGGACCTTTTACAGATAGGGGCATCCCCCGTCTGGCCACGATCCAAACGAGGACCTTACGGTTTCAGGCGCTCCATTTTTAACACAATACAGTCCCATTTGCATTCGAGGCTCGCGATAGAAGCAGTAACAGAAATCAAGTCTTTTCGGGAGCAAAAAGAGTTTGCGAATTTTCGCATCGTTCGGTAAGAATTTTATTATACAGGTACGATTTTTTGTTTTTTTTTTCGACCGATGGACCAAAAATATTCTCATCCTTCCAATTATTACTGAATACGAATTCGCTTCGAAACAGACTTTCTCACTTGAGGCGAACCTTCGCGAGGTTCAACGATTTTCAACGGAGGAAGAAGAGACGAGAAAAAATGAAGCAATAAATAATCATCTGCACGTATATAAGATACGCTGCCAGCCACCCAAAATATGATATAAACTAATATTTCGCGTGTGAGAAGAGTGTTAAAAATGATGAAAACGTCAAGTTGGTCACGGACCCTGTCCGGTTCGCTAATGCAGGCATTATCGTCCTCGGAGAAGATGCTGGTTAGGTTAAGGACATCGCATGCATGGGACGCGTGGTTTCTGCCCGAGGCTTATACTCTATATACCTGGAGCTATACCGGCGGCGTAAAACTACCCTCGTTCGTGCAGTGTCCATAATTTGAAGAAAATTGCAAGAGCCTTCTGATTTTCTTTTTATACTTATTATTAGTTTGACAGTCCATCGTTCTTTTTCTCTCTCTCTTTCTTCAATTTCATTTTTTTTATCCTCTAACTTCGTTCACCTTTTTTTGTGTGTTGGGGGGGGGGGGTTATTTTTTTCTTCTTCTCCCCACGTTACGAGGAGAAATTCGTAATTTAGTCGGCGTGCTACCTTGACGCAGAAAAGGACTCGCGTCGGTGACTGGGTATACCATTTTGACGCGCTCCTGCTGCTGAGCAGTTGATGTTTCTGCCGTTGCTGCTGCTGGCCGCATGAACAGGAATTGAATGTATCTCTCGCCGAAGTTGAAACAACACGGATCGGCGGACTCCGTCATACTGTACGTATCGACGCGTAAGCTTACGCACCCATGTTGCATGTACGATACTTCGTTACTCGTTTTTCGCATCTTATCTGCGTCTCTATACTATTCCCGACGATCGCGATGTAGGTATAGCCGGTGGTGAATACATAGTTATAGGTACAGGCAGCATAACATCCTCGGGAATTATAATACCATATTATAGCACATTCGTATACTTTGCTATCATATACTATACTATATACTCTCGAGAGTCGACTGGTAATGTAATAATAAATATAAGTTAGATGAATCCGAGCAGGAATGTGAACGTTGGCCAACTATTATGTCGTTTCCAGGCCTCCGAGCATTTTCGTATATACATATAGCATATATCATACGTACCTATTATAGTCCCGACCGCATCGCACGTTTTTTATATAATCCCGCAGAGAAATCGTAATAACTATCGGAAGATTCGTCAATGATATCAGATTATTCATTCTTGTGTTTTTGTCCAAATCGCAGTTGCCCCGATCCCGAAATTCCATCGCGCAGATCCTGATCGCGCGTTGCTCTTGACTATTCTAACCACGAATCGTCCGGCCGGGTCTGTGCATCCGGATTTTGTCATTCGCACTCTCACTTTCCATTTTTCCCTTGTTTCCAAAAAATTCAATTTTCACCCACAACGAAAAGTTGAATCGTAGAGGAACGGATGCAGTCGGCTGAACTTCGAACCGCGCGCATGACACGTTACAGCGGCGGGGAGGGCGAGGGACAAAAAAAAAATTGATCAAAAAATCTCTGGCCATTTGCCCGGAACCGATTTTGCACTATTCCGCCAGATTATATTCGTCATTTCAATCCCAAAATTTATCGAGTACCCAATTACAAAATTTTCCCAATATTTCACCTCGGTGAACGACGCCCGTTCCTTATATATATATTTTCTGTTTGAAAATTTGGTAGACCCGGATTCTCGTACTTCTGACTTTTCCATGATTTGAATACAGAATCGATGACCCCGAAATTTTGTATCCGAAGTATGTATATGTATATTTTTATTTTTCGAAGACTTGCACTTTAACTATGAAATACTTACCAGATAACCTACCACGAGAACTGCAAATGACGTAATAGGTGTTAAAGCCTATATAGCAAAGAGTGTTGGAGTGTTCCTAAATGCCTAGAAGTTTACGAACTGGCGGCGGTTCTAATGAACCCGCCAGTTCGCAAAACCATTAATAATCACGTGGAGTAGTAGAGCTTTGGCTTTAGCTGCAAGAGCGTTCAAACTTTAGGAAGAGGTTGCTAAGATCCGTCTGATGGCCTTATATACATAGCTACCAGAGCAGCAGCTCAGCTCCTCTCTCTGCCACAATATCTCTCCCCCCCCCCCCCCCCCCCCCCCCGGACTAAAGTCTTCAAGACAAATTCTCCGAGGTTCATTTTTTATCTTTTCTGCAGGACCGATTTCCCCTCCCTTCCGCTTCCCTCTCCCTGCGATACAAACTGGACGCTTCCGAACTCTCTATACCATATTATGCACACTGTATCACGTATAAACACGCGAACAGTCGAAAAGTATTGCAAATTTACATATTATATATCAACTAACAAGGTACGATATATTGTATAGACGTGTAAAGATACCAGCGGCTCTCTAATCCCGAGATCGAAAAGATGGCAAATCTTCGCGGTGCCTGTGATCTCACGGCGTGACATGGCAGTAGCAAAACTATAGAAACGTGTAGAACATAAACGTGAATTGTTCAGATTTGAAAAATTTGTCATAAAAAATATCTTCATTGAAATTCGCAACTATACTCACTTGGACGAACAATCGTCACCGCGATATCAAAATTCGTACCGAAGGCTGAAGAAGTTTGTATACCTTTCGAGGCTGCCGAAGAAAATCGCAAAAAAATTAAATCTGCTAAGATTTTTCGATGAAGACAATATCTGTTCTCTCTCATCTTTTTCTCACCCTCTGTATTTCGGGAAACCCCCGATCCTCGGTGAAAAATTATACAGTCGATATTATTTTCCATGAGATTTTCGCCTCGGCGTATCGTTGTCGGACCTTACGCCCGGAATGATCATTAATTCATCTTGTCAACGTATTTTCTCATCATTCAATGCAAACGTACGTTCGTGCATAATTTTAAACGGCACGAGTAATGACATAGTTACGCACAAAAGATTTAGCATCGCGAAATTTCATCCCGCGTTACACCGTACGAAGCGATGTTCGAGAAAATTGGCGAAAACAAGAAAAGAAAAGAAAGGAGAAAAAAAACGAAAGAAATAAATATAATAAGCAGCTACAATTCAGCGAGTAAAGCCTCTCGTGCGTCGGAGAAGGCGATCGGATTCGTGAGAAAAGGTTATACTCGAGCATCCCCAAACCTCCCTCAAGGGATTCCCGATATAGCTGTCACTTCAGGGCGATGATACGACGTATCAATATACAGACGGGTGGACGAAATGGGCCAATATCGCATAAGTGGCTTGATTCACGGTCATTTGTTACGTTTTGTTCGGGATCTAAGTAATTTAAGAGTTCACCCCCCCCCCCCCCCCCCCCCCCCCCTCCCTCCCACCGAACACAGCCCGGCGAACTTCCAGTGCTCGATTCTTTCGGGGGAAAGGGTCGCCGACGTCGGTATAGGTTGGATCACTTTAGCTCCTTTCTTCAGCAAATCGTAGCATATTTGTCAGATTCTTGTTTGAGAAGAAAACTGCAGCTTTCATCCCCCTACCCCTCCACCCTGCCCCCTGGCTCGATCCTCCTCCTGCCCCACTTGCAACTAAGTGGATTGGTTCCCTTATCGCGGGGTAAAACGGGGTTAGAACGAGTGGAGGCGTGTAGAGAAGAACGCGAGACTTACGACTTAATGTCGTCGACTCAACATTGAACTTCGCTTAAGACGCTCCGCCGGCTAGACTGGTAAAGTTTTTCACATATTTTGATACACCTACTCCGCACCTATGTTCGCACGGTGCAGGGTATACCTATAGATAGATTTATATACTATACAGTCTGCTATATACCGACGCACACTCACCCTTGAAACCTTTCTCGGGGGACGGCTGCTGATGGTTAATCACTGCTGCCTCTACGTCCGCTTCACTGTCGATCGGCGTATCCGTCTGTAACAAACGAGAGCAAACAAATTCAATTTTTTTTTTTCACGAACATGACACGGGACACGCTGATTTTTCATTGGATCTGCACATGCCACCGCGCACATCGTAATGCAGATAAATGGAGAAAATCGAAACGAAACAATGTAGGTATCTACTCTCTAAATTTTTCGCGGTGAATATTCACTCCGAGCGATCGCGAGAATTGAGCGAATCCGAGCAGAGTGAAATTTCACTCCCGAAGAAGAGCGAGTATTCATTTCCCGTCTGAGAGTGACGTTATCGGTCTGTCAGAGTGAAACCATGCGGAGTACGGTTTCCGCGATCGGTTTACCGCCGAAGCGCGTTCGCAATTCGCTGTTTCACTCGTTCGTGAAGAGTGACGGTCGGAGTGAAAAACAAACCACTCCTCCTCACGCGAGGCTGGAAATATTCACTCTTTGCTGAAAAGTGTGTAGTTCGACTCTTATGAGAGTGAACAATCACTTTACGTAGAGTGAATCACTGGTTTACTCGATGCTCAGGGTGAATGTTTCACTCCAAGAAATTTAGAGAGTAGATGCGGATCTTTTCAATCCATCGAATTCGTATACAGCCATATAATTGCGTATAATTGATCTCAAATTCTTGGAGTGATTTTTGTAAATCTCCGACACCCCCCCACCCCCCCCCCCCCCTCTCAATTTTTTCTTCAGTGTTGCAAAGATATAATTACGTAAAAAAAGTTTGTCGGAGCAGAGCGAGGAGGAAGAGTAGGAGGGGGAGGAGGAGGAGGAGGCGCTGGTTCAAAAGCGGAATCTATTCTATTGGAAGGGGGGGGGGGGGGGGGGGGGGGGGGGGGGTTCGGAGGAGGAGGAGGAAGGGTAGGCGATTTGTATTTGTTTTTGTTGTACGTAAGTAAGTTTTAGTTACGCGGTTATAGTACGACATGTGTGAACAGCTGCCGACGGCTGGTAGAGAGTCGTCTTCCCACGCATCTTCTCCTGTCTATATACGCTGGGGCCAGGCCAGACCAGGCCAGACCAGGCAAGGCAAGTCAAGTCAAGGGAAATCAAAAGCGTTCCAACGTAATGTGCGACGTAACGTACGAAACTCACACATACATGCGTATAATATAACGTAGGTTTTACATTATACAGGTATATGTATAACCTAATATACTACTATGACTGGACCTATATCATACACTGGAGCGGACTACCCTGAACACATAGAAAAAGTACAATTTTTTCCTACACGAAGGTGGAGCAGGCATACACTGTCATACGATGAAAGGAAGCTCGTAGAAGTTAAATTCAACGGCAAAAGGGGAGAGAAAAAAGAAAAACAAAAAAAAAAAAAACAGAAAATACAGAAAAATGAAACAAGTCTAAAAAGGGGTTGATGACACTTCGAGCCACAGAGGCGCACCCTGAAGAATGCGTCCGTCTGGCCTTCACCCTTCGCTCTTAATGATCCCTCTGACCCATGATAAAAAAAATATAAGGTTCACTAGGCGTCTAAAAAAGAGGACCCCATAACTTAAGGAAGGCGCAGGAATAGAGAGACAGAGAGAGAGAGAAAGAGAGAGAGAAAGAGACAGAGAAACGAAAAAAAAAAAAAAAAAACAGGCTCCCGTTGATGGAAAAAAAGTGAATTAAAAACTAACCAAAGAAACTTCTGGGTGTGAATATTCGAGCTCCTGGTTGACAGAGCATCGAAAACCCCTTCACGACGTATCTTTTGCCACGGAGTTATAGGTACCTATATATATATATATACCAGCGCCATAACGTACAGAAACTTATCTCACCAGATGTTACTCAAATTGAATTACCTCATTCAACGCAAACGATCAGTTTGGACAAATGTTTTATTCTTTCTTTTGTTCTTGTTTTTTTTTTTATCCAATTCATTAATTTTTCTCACGTTCGACGAACAAATTCTTCATTCTTTCCTGCGTTTCTTTATCACATTTCCCTCTAACATCCGAGACTATTTCGTTTGTGCGACGCGAATCCGATCGATCCACAATTCTATGTAACGTCAGTAAACTGTACCAGAAACCAATCATTATCGCGATAAAAATTACGATCAACTTCGGTTACGGTTACGAGTCCCGCGTGAATAAACGAATGGGTGAAAATTGCAAGCGACTTGAACTAGGTATGTAGGTACGTAGGTACGTCTCCCTCGTTACCCCAATGAGAAACGAGATGTAAGCATGTGAACTATATGCAATTAGTGAGTAACAATTGAATAATAAGCGTGGTAATTTTGACTGTATATAGGAGAACCACCGACGGATAGATTACGTGCAGGCAGGCGCAGGAGGATACAAACGGTCGGCGATTACAATTAGTTTTAAGAATTGTGTGTATAGGGTAGACGCATCGGAGGAGCCATGGCGAAGTACGGTGGACTCGCAGTAATTGTATACAAGATAATTATAATTACAACCTCGAAGCCATAGATGAACTTGAGGTTCTATATACGGGGAGAGAAGAGAGAAGAGAGAAGAGAAATGCACTCGCGGTTCAATAAATTAACCGGCAGATTGAGACTACTGCCCGGCGAATGAGCAGAAACGAAAACAAGAATAAAGCACCGAGTAATTATATCGAGAAGAGTAATCTCGCGTGTTTCATTGTTTTCTCTTGATTCAATCAATTTATCACCGATTACAGCGGAGAAAATTCATCGATCTGTTTTAACCCTGCAACCGTCATTCTCTGGAAAGCATCCCGTAGCATTCTATAGAACAGCTGATATTGAAAATTGACCGTACGGCAAAAAACGACGAGCCTGCACCTGAATGCGTTCGATCAAATAATAGCTACGTACGGCTACGTAGACGGGTTCCGTATCCGCATAAAGAGAATAGCAGAGGAACATGTATATACACGCGCGTGCGTCCGCATAGATACATAGTTTCCTTGTGCAAAGAAAAAAGGGCCGAATGAAATTGACGGCGGGGGGAAAAAAAGGAGAAAGAACAAAAATTGATGGCGTGTGATCGGGCCTGCGGTTTTAATATACGAGGTATTATTAGATCCATACACGAACGCCCGTTTTCGGATTCGCAGTACGTATACGTATATATATATGGTATACGATTTTTAATTAAGCGTATACGTATGTGCAGCAGTTACGTATATGTACGTAAGTAAATACACACATATATAAATATGTACGCGACGTGGGTAAGCCCCTTTCATCTTCGGTACGATCTACGTACCTCTGTACGCATGCGTGTGTGTTTTCTCATTTTTTTCCGTCCGTTTGCAGCGAGGATCATGACTGAATATACGATATGTACGTAGGTACGCGTACAGTGATGCGGATATAGGTACCTACGTAAACTGTGCGATAAATTCGTATGACGAATTTGATTCTCAATTTTAAGAAGACTGCAGTCTCGGTATTTCACTTGGCTAGGCCTGGCCGCCCCGGATTCGTAATACTCGCGAGGTGGATAATTTTCCGTGCTAGCGATGGAAAAATGTGAACGGAATCGGGGCCCTCGTACGTGCCTCGCGATACGTATCCGCTGTTGAAACTGCGTAGCAATTGTAAGTATGGTATGTAGAAACATGAATAATTATCCACGTTCCGAAAACCGAATCGAATCGAAACCGATAGATATATATATGTATGTATGTATGTACGCATACAGCATATGGTATAGACAGCGGCCACGTACAGTTTCTACCAGTATACAAGCCGCCCCGCGGCCAGATGTGAAGAAGAGTAACGCGACGACACATGTGAAGATATGCGAGGGACGCAGATCCCCACGAAACCCGGGTAATAGGCAGGAGGCTATACTGTGTACGGGAATGCTATAATTAGACCTATGGGAAAAGGGTTTTCAGCTCGATGACACAGAAATCCCCGGATCTTTGTTACACCGCGGACGTTGGTCGGATCTGTACGCGTTCACTATTTTCCTCTGATTACAACGCCTCGCGTACGTTTCAGTTTGATATTGTTTATATTGAAGCGTCGTCACAGGTAGGCAGATATTATAGGCGCATCTAGGCGGGTATAGGTACTGTAACGTCGCGATGTGCAAATAGGTTTGGAAGTCGAGAACGGTCAAATTTTCTCCCGAGTATAATTAGCTCGAAACGATTCTGCACCCTAAACATCGCGGATTCCGAATGCCTCCAACAGTTCGTACCTGTACCAACGTAGGTGTATATCGACGGCAAGAAAAATGACGGCCGAGATACCAGTAAGAGCGTGAGTTTTGCTCGAGTTCCCGAGATGAGAGGAACTACAACAAAATAGTGAATTGAGGCCTCTCGAAGCGAACGCGGGTAATATACTGGATTCGTTATGAGCTTGGCTCGGACGTGGGTATGGCTCATAATTGTAGAGTAAGCTCTCGGAGTGAGTACCTCGAGGCAGCGGATCTTTTCGGTCTGACACCTATTGTCCGAGAGAAATTTGGCAAATATTCAAGCCTTAAAACGGAACCCTATTCCTATTCCGAATCCAACCGAGGAACGAGTTTTGCGGTTTTAATGAAGAAAGACGATCGAAATATTGTCATTCCGCAGAGAAAATTATTAGGCCGAAGACGGCTATCCGTCGTATTACACTTGACCGTCGATTTTTTAGCCAAAGGATACATCGCGGCGTATGGACAAAACATTTCAAGTCGAAGCTGAAAATTATTAGTTCGCAAATGTCTTAATCCTCGGAGCGGAGAAGTAAGTCTCTGCTGCTCTCGCAAAGTTCTCTTCTCTTCTCTTCTCATCTCGTCTCGTCTCGTCTTTACTCTTCTCTCCGCTTCTCTCCGCTTCTCTCCGCTTCTCTCCTCTTTTCTCTTATAACTTCATGCGCCGGTGATTTTTTTTTCACCTCCACCTTAAGTTCCTTATACGTTTTAAGTGCGCTCTGCGTATTACAACCATTTTCTACACACACATGTATACTGCACTCGCCGGACATACTACCGTATCATATACCTATACGCAGATATTTCCCTCACTCATACCCGCGTACTGCATAGCATGGAGTAGCGCGTCACGGCATAGCCGTACCTACAGTATATGTGTATAGGTACCTCCTACTCGGGCATTTTGGTATCTCAAGTTATTCCCGACCCGTCGACTTGGGTTATTTATTCCCGTCGGGGTGAAATCCGCCGTTACACCGAGAGCAGCGCATCTTAATACCCAAAACCGCAGGAGTTAATAAACTGCGGCTCGAGTTTCCTAGTTCCGTCAGGGAGCCGAGGAGCTGTACGCATAGCTGTAGTCGTCTTCTCCGATATACTTGCGATTTTTCCTCCATTTTCATTTATGAAATGATTCAAAATTCTCACACTAACACGCGGCTCGGAAACGCGGGAACTTTCGTTAACCAACGATTATTGAACGTCGAGAATCGGGGAACTAAAATCCAAATGAAGCTCGCTAAGGCTCCTGAGGTTATAATGTGGTCGCGTACCGCACGTCACCAAGTGAATTCAAAGTAAATTAATATACTTCCCTGCACTGTCTCCGGGATTAAACTTATGGAGCCAATTCACCGTGGAGAAATTATTACCTACTCGGAAAGGGGGTTCGCTTCGTTGCTAACAAATACTTGCGTGTTTTGCTTTTACCGGAACTATACGCGTAGCTATGGGTATAAGGGCACCTAAACGTACACACTCCGCGTTTAATAAGATTACACTACTATTTCGTTCTCCGTATGTATGTACACGTAGATACATACACGCATACATACGTACGTACGTACGTACGTAGATGTAGGCATAAAGATACATGGTTAAAGCTCTCTGTGCAGCGCTCTTGGAATTACGTTCGCCGCTCGACGCGGACGTGAAGAAGAAGTTGCGCGAGAGACGTAGGAGACAACCGTTGCGGCAGCTGTTTAGCATCCTTGATAATACTGGGAGGTAATTATTCGAATTATTTTTAAGAGGGGCCACGTCACCGCATTCCCGCTAGTATATATACAATTCTGTGTCCAAAAGTATTGGTGGTCGAAAGCGGGGGAAAAAATTCAAAAAATTTCAACAAAATTGTTGAATCTCGGTCCTCGGGTCGTCTCTCTCTCTCTCCATTTTTCTAGCGATATTTCTTCCGTCGCTTAAGCGTGGAATCCCGTCACTCACGTAATTTAGGGCAAATCTGTCGAACTCTTCAAAGCTTCCGTGTAGCCGTAGCCGTATAATAATCGAGTGTCAGTTGTTGCGACGGTGCAGATTCACTCGATCGGTAGTTTAACAAAAATCGAACTAAAAGTGGCTGGTGGTATGTACAGAGACGAGATTGTAGTGAAGTAAAGTAAAAAGAGAAATTAAAAGAGCGAAGTGTGATGAGATAGATCTTTTGACGGTCGATGAACGAGTTTTGTCCGTGGCATTACGGGTCCTCGAAGGTGGGGCCAGCTCGAGGAGTTGATGAGTTTTCCGCTTGATCGGTTAAGACACGCGGCCCGCGATATATACTCTTGACTTGAGTGATCGCGGGCTATACATTACTCTATAACAGTGCAGCGGCGGAGTACCTACACCTCCACATTTTCTTATTTCTCTTATTTTTATCACATTTTCTTATGATCATCAAGAACCCGCCGCGATATGCTCAATGAATCTGACCTGAGAATCACCCACCGTTACAGGGTGGCGTGTATATATCAATCTATCCATCGGCAGGTTGGAACATATAAAAAAGCACCGTGTTCGTTCATAACCAATCGCTTCTGATCAATTATTTTCCGCTGCAGAGCACCGATTCGACTCCGTATAG
Source organism: Phymatocera aterrima (assembly GCA_963170745.1). Lineage (NCBI taxonomy): Eukaryota > Metazoa > Arthropoda > Insecta > Hymenoptera > Tenthredinidae > Phymatocera > Phymatocera aterrima. The sequence goes on along the minus strand of OY720668.1, from coordinate 7,996,077 downwards.
CAATCAGAAATTCCAGGTAGGTATGAACTGTACCGTTCACAGGATCGATCGAGCAAAAAATCGTCGCACAATGGTCGCATTATTTCGTACGATCAACGCATTTTCATATCCTTCGATATGAGTTTCCCGTACAAGCTCACGATCTTCCGATCCTCATTCGTGGGAGAAAAACAAGCCGCGGTAGGTATCCGGCTGAGTTACGCTGATACGTGTTCCGGTGCGAGCGATCGTTTTCCCAGTGATCAGATAACTTCGTTGAGAATATTCCAGTCACTTGGAAAATGACGACTGAACTATTTTGTCGAGGAGGCAGAGGGCTCGGATCGCTGTCGCTGGAACATTTGCCAGAACATTCCGCGTTGAACGTCACGATAAATTCCTTTCCTGAATATGCATTGATGGATATATTTTGAGGCCTGAAGTGTGAATGCCCCGTTGCTCGAACGACGTCTTGGTAATGGGTATTGGGTATCGGGGATATTCTAGCTGACTAGACGATCAGTGATCCGTGAATCCTATGGTAGAGCTAGTTGCAACAAGGCGCGATTGCTAGCGATGGGGGGGGGGGGGGGGGGGGGGGGGATTCTGTGGAAAAGTTATAAACGTGGATATGGTTGCAGGCGGTAGGTAGTAGGTATGGTATAGAAAGAGAAAGAGAGAAAGAGAGAGAGAGAGAGGGGGAGAGAGAGAGAGGAATCAGCGTCCCTAAACGCTTTCGTACGCGTTGATAAATCGGAGCGTAACGTAAGTTTGAGTCACTCGATAATTTTCTACATCCACGGTGCCCTCGCATGAACGCGGTCTTTGTACGCGGCGGAAGCATGGTTCGTCTCTGATGCAGTTTATACTAAACTACAAGAACAAGGGGTCCGGGGATTGAGTCGAGACGTTATAGCCTCTCAATGCCGTGGTAGTTTAGTTGAAGAAACGACAGGCCGTGGCCAACGATCCTGGCGTGCGTTCTAAATGCAAGGGTCTAGGGCGTGGAAATCTTACACCGTCATCGCGCGGGATTCTTGTCTGCCTGATCCCTGTAGCCTTCTTCATCTCACGATGCCCGTCCGGGCTGACCCAAGAGCCGGTGGAATCTCTACCGGACTCCTGGAAATTTTCGAGGTTACGAAAAAGGACCAACTCTACGAAGGACCGAAGTCCTCCGACGATACCATAGGAGCTGGGGGATTCGAATGCAGAAAGGGAACTAAATATATGCGAACAACATCTATACCTACTGTGTGGTAAGGGAGATTGTTGTGTGTTCAATAGTTTTACCGGATAGATTGATTGATTAATCGGCGAGACTGATTACATTCGACGTTGTAAGAAAAAAATAAAATAAAAACAAAGACTCAACTAATTCCGGGAACGTTGCGCGGATCTGGGCATAGGTATGGTATACATGTATATATATATGGATTGAAGAGAACTCGAAAGTCACGGACACCGCGCGCGGTTCCCATAAGAATTCTTCATCGGGCTAATATATAATAACATACAGAGAAGTGTATAGATAGGTATAACAGGATGGCGAAGATTCGTTGCTCTAATGTAGTCAGTGGACTTCGAGAGTGTGAGTCGAGGGTTGGATGTTACTGGGGGGGAGGACAGAGCGAGAACCACCGCCACGCTAGTTCGTGGATGGAAGTGGAGTCGGAGGTGGAGGGGTTCCTCCGGGGGACGTCCCAAAAGTGAGTAATGCTCACGACAAACGCAGCCCCCAGCGGGGGCGTTCGCGAAGATCCCTACAGATAGGGTGCTAAGCGACACACTAAGGCTAAGACAGTCGTCGGAGGGTTCCCTGACTCTCGAAATCGCCAGACCAACCGCTCTCCCCCATCCCCGCAACCCTCGGTCTTATGTTCTTCAATTTGCCACGGTCTTTCACACGCCAAAGGGTAGAATTTCAAGGTATTTTCAAACGTATCCTGAACCCTGGCGTAAAGATTCCTTTCGAACTAACATCTCGCCGACATATTCACGTGGCTATTAGATATGGTGACATGAAAATTGATTATTTTTTATTTTTTTTTTGTTCAGACGCGAGCGACAGAGAGAAGCCGAGATACTTACAGAATACACAAAATAATCTCACCCAATGGTTCGGAAAATGACGGAAATATGTTGATCAGAGATACCCCCCCCCCCCCCCCCCGTCTGGCAGAGCGTCAAACTGCTCGATAGATTATCATCGTCAATGGGAATGTTGCGTTGTAACGGGACGGTCGTGTTGTGGAAGTTATTTTTCACCGTGTTCCAAAATTAGCACCAACTGCAGCCACTTGTTTTAAGAGGCAACCTGTAGCCACGGAGACGACCGTTCGGTGAAAATACGACGTTCAGCGGCTTCTAATGCTCTCGCTGCGTCGTTTAGATATAAATAAGTGCGTGTTCGTTCCGTCAAGATATTTTCGGCCCGGAGAACTTGGGGCCCGGGTAACGGAGAGGGAACGGGAGCGGTGGATTGCCACATGTCGTTCTCACTTCGAACGTCATGTATACACGTGTGTTACGGGAAGATAGAGAGATGTGGCGTCCGACGATGAGTTTTAACGACGAAGATGCACAGACTCACCCCCCCCCCCCCCCCCCCCCCCCCCGTACGTGTGATCTTACGGTGGTTGCGCGCTCGTTGCCGCAGTGAGGTTAGCATCAACAAACAGAAGCTTAGTTGTTATACGACGTAAGAATATAGGCTGAGGACGTCGCCGCGATAGCTAAGTGGCCGGCTGAAGTCCCTCTTCCCGTTTCCCCGCCGTTCTAACCCTTTTCAGGTCTACTTAAACCTCCCACGACCAGCCGACAGCCCTTAAGCAAACTTTATACCACACAGATCAGATTTCCTTTTGTACCTATCATAGTGGTGCTCGTCTGACTTGACCGCAGATCGAGATTCGAATCCCCCCAGCTTCGCTCGTCAATGGCGAATGATTTCACAATTGAGTCAAAGTTTTTGGCTCCCGAAAGATTAAGTTCGTGAATGATTCATGAGCTGGGGTGTTCAAGTCTCGATTGATTGCGAGTGAATTAATCCACGAGTGATAAACACTTGACGAAGTAGAAGCCTGGTAGCTGATAAGCTGGTAGCCCTGGAGCCGAAGCTCTCGAGTCGCGAGGCTCTGTCAGTGCATGCTTGTCATTTACAAGTTTTATTTGAATGGGAGTAAATCCTATACCTACTCTCTATTGAGAATAGAATTTTCAAGGTAAAAAACAGTCCCTACGACAAAACATAAATACCAATTCCTGGCCATAACTTATTCACCGTTTAGGATTTGCAGAAAGCGATCGTAAATCAAAGCATTTTCATATTTCCTTTTATCAGAAGTCGCCTAAGGGTGGCCACCCCCCTCCTTCTGGTACTGACCCTCGGTCATAAATATCGCTATTAATATTAACTCAGGAGAGGTTCGCGCCGGTCAGCGTGTATGCGTGTATTGGTACATATATTCTTCTACCGATACACCACACTACACCGTTGTACACGCAAGAATCTTTGAATCTGTAAGAAAAACTTACAAGAATCTCGTATGCCCAAGACGAAACTCATATACGCTTCCCTCTGCACAGCTGGGAATATAGAAGCGGAAGGGAAATATTTATCGTGAAATGAATTTCCATTTCATATTCGGAAAGTAGAATAGTAGCCGGGTATCGGAAATGGTGAAAAATCGTTATCAGCATGAGAAACGTTTTACAATACCTGTCTATGAAGTTTACTTTCTTGTTGTTCTTGTTCTTGTTGTTGTTTTCTAATGAATTGAACATTTTTTTTCGAATGCCGTTTCTTCGATCGTGCATGGGTGAATTTCCGGAGGAATCGCAGACCGTCGTGGATCGTTATTCACCATGAACAATTTGACTCGTGTTATTTGTTAGCCGGAGGGAACTTAACTAGTATATTATAAGCACAAGCTTCGAAAAATAAGAGGAGGGAAAAGAAGGATGACGATGCAACAATGTAGCTAAGCGATACGCAGAGCGCGTCTTAATTGATTTATTTCTGAGTGAGTTTGGGGGACCGATTCCTATGCACATCCATGGCTACCAAGAGCGCGATGATGATGCAGACGTCTAACTTCAAGTTTAAGTTACAGGTAGCTCGCTCGGCGATCATCCTGCATACGCGTATCCACGTACATCCAATATATAATATTACGCCTGTCCGTATAATCGACAATACCTTAATTCCTGTAGCCGCGATCGAGCATCGTATGGCGAGCGAGATGAAGTTATCAACAACGACAAAGAAATATGAAAACGAACGTCAAAATGTCCCGTAAAGTTCTACGGATTCGAATGGCACACAAGTTTCGGAATCATTGAGCAGGGCACGGAGAGCGCGCGCGCGCACGGCTTTCCACACTTTCGACACAAAATTCGTAGGCCATAGTTCTTACGTAAATTTCATTTCACAATTCAGCTCTACGGATTAACAGATTCATTCCGCGGTTTACAGTTCGCCGCTGCCATAGAGATGAGAAAAATTTCTCTGTGGCAACGCGCATTTCGAGATGCGGGTAAAACAAATTTCGGCATTTCAAGCGGCTGATGACACGGTAGGAGTTCAGCGCGGAACTGCATGTCTATAAAATCTGTTGTCTCGCTAAAGAAACAAGTAAAAAACACCAATGTTTCAATAGTTGGGGTCATTAAAGTCCGTTCAAGTCTCTAAATTACATGACGCGGTGTCTCGCGACGGAACCAAAGCCTCGATATATCTCTACAATTGGAATCGCGGGTCTGTCCTATGTCTGGCATACGACAAACTTGTCCACTGCTAACTATATGGATTACAGACATTCAATTGCTGCGGCAGGAATTGCGATCTTTCAAGACTCCGCGATAGATAGCACGATGAAAAAGACACCTTTCAACAAGAAAATCACACGGAGACCGCAAATGCCGATACACTCGCACAACATAGAGATACAGTTTTCGGACGCACCTACGCATTAGAGTGATTTGATTTTAATGCCGAGGTCAACGGCCCACGTAATTGTCTCCATTACCTGCACGAGAGAACGTTGTTATGTTCGAGAGGCTCTCGGGTCCTATCCGGTCCACCAAAGCCTCCGTTTCGAATCGTGACTTATTCGTCGATTTTTCATTCGAAATGAAAATAAGCTAGGGAGGAAGAAAAAAATGAGATCATCATCAACGGCGAACGACGTCGAAAGAAACTTGGCGCAATACCCCCGAGAAATTCGTTATTCCCATGTGTACGTAGAGTGCGTGTATTACGGACAAGTGCGGCGTATTGAGGAAAATGAAAAATAATTTATTCGGATAGCTGACCGTGTCTGAACGAATTCTCTTCCTTTTTCCTTTTGCTCCTTAATTCGCTTCGTTTTACTCCTCTACACATAGGAACAGGATTCTCCCCGAACGCATGTGTACCTATAGAAACGATATGAAAGGATATCGGATGTTTCCAATTTTGTGTCGAGACCCGAAAAGGCGAGGCCTAGAGACGGCGGAGGTTTGAGGCGCGGTGTGGCGCGGCGATTTTAAGAGGAACATCTTGGTAACAGTATGAGATTCTTGATTGTCAGAAGGAGGCGAGGGCGATCAGGATGAGATGGATGCTGGGTCTCAGATGTGGTAAAGATGTGGACCGACGACGGCGATGGTCCGAGGCTGCTGAAGGAGAGGAGATGCGCGTCCAAGGTGGACATTCGTCACACAACATCAAAAGGAGCAGCCGCACGCTCTGACCATACTAAAGACTCGGCTCGATCAGCCATGAAGTCTCGTAGACGAAAAAAGCATCGGCCAATTTTATACATTTTTGATCAGAAAATGCATCCACCTTACCTTACCTTACCTTACCTTACCTTACCTTACCTTACCTTACCTTACCTTACCTTACCTCACCTCGCCTCGCCTCGCCTCGCTCCACTCTACTCTACTCGTTACCCAACCCACATACGTAAAGGCTGATCCAGAAATCGAGTGAAATACCGAGAGCAAACAAGATGGAATATAAAACGAGAGAGAAACGAGAGAGCGAAGTATAACGGAGGAATAGAAAAAAAAAAAAAACATCGAAAGAATGAACAAAATTAAACAGCAAAAAATGACCAACTTGCAGATTTCGGAAACATCTCAACCTGGAGACGTTCAATACGTCCGAATAGCGACTACCTGTGACTTTGGCGGGTGATTATTCACGGTCGGAATGTGTATAGTGGTAGTTTGAAGTATTTCACCGCGTTTCACCGTGAGTCTCGCGATTGTGTTTTAACGGCATGAAATTTCGTAGCAAGAAAAATAGAAAAAGATCAGTTGTTCCATGGATTGACTTGACTTCACTTGACTTGACTTGACTTGACTCGACTCGGCTAGGCCAGGCCGGGCTAGGATTAGACGCGAGCGATTCAGCATTCCGACACATTCCTTGGTTCACAGTTGACTGATTTTATGAAACCAGCTCGAGCTCTTGGCGCGATAAACCGTTATCCTTAAGCGCGAACGTGCAGTATAGCCGAACGGATGCTGATCTAGTTTCGTACATGTTCCATACACACAGAGATACGTTCTTGGATTACAAAGAATCGAGAAAGATCATTCAAGGTATCCGCTCCATTCACACCTTCGTTATGTGCCTACGTACGTGAATACCGCCGCGGATGTGTGTAAAAGTACCTACCTACCTATCCATACCAAACGAACAAACTGAACTGGACTATATAAACGAAACTAGTGAGACACTCGTCGAATCGAGTTATATCTACCGCATTGAGGTGAAGAAAAAAGATATACCGAGGTGTACCGTAAAATACTATGTATCAAACTGGTTACAGCGTATGTTTAATAAATTGTAGAAACTCATGCAGCATATCTCTATAGATACCTGAGGCTGAGTCATTCGCTCTGTTTAGTGGCAAAAACGGACAAGTGAGGGTTAATCGTGATAGAGGAAAGGAAGAAATTGAGAAGAAAAACGTTTGCGTACAATATAATGCCACGGGCATGAAATATCGCCCTTACTTCACACTACGAACTTCTAAACTGTCCGCAAGTCCGTATTATCGTTAATACGGTGTCTCGCGTGTACGTGTATACGAATATGGAAACGGGATGATGATTGTTCTATCAACACCTGGAATAACTTAATGCCACGGTATACGTTATATGCGATAAGGTGGGCGAGCTGTGATTAGAAAATACGAGGATGAAGAAGAGGAAGAAGACATTGTAGTAGCGGTAGCGTAGCACGTTACGCCGAAATGGTGGTACGAAATTTTGTACTAGAGAATTTGCGGGGGGTTGCTGACAGATAGTTGCAATTTAGATTTAAGATCTGTTGCTTAGCCATTTAACGTTTATAACAATGGATAAGTTACGCTCCTCGTTTTAAGATAAGACGAGAAGTACACCTCAGCCATTTCCCTTGGATTACTCTTGCAACGCGCTGAGATTAGAGCTCGAGTAATTAGAGATCGGAGACTTAGAGGGCGGGAGTTAGGTAGTTTCGTAGAGCTTTGAGTAGCAGGCAGCCCAACTCGGAAGGCGAACCATTTTTGTGGAGATAAACGAATGATATCGCGCCGTATATTTTTCACTATACTCCAGTATATTTGTTTCAACAATTTCTTTCTTACCTTTAAAGTCAAAAAAGCGCCGGGATATATGCCAAGAGATGCGAGACTCTGATCATGTTCCGTTAACTCGTGTTCGCCCAGCATCAAGTGCTGATCGTACGGTCCAGCTCCGCATATCTGCATCATCTGTAACGGTAAGAAAATAATAATCGAGATGAAATATCATTTTTGGTAACACGCGATCGTGGATTATCCGCCCGCTACCGAATCTCCGAAGTTTACTCATCCCGTGGAGGGGTGACGTAACGTAGGTACCGCGGGCGCGTGTGCGTCTTTCCGTGTAGAGGTACGCTTTCACGCGAGATCACGGAACTCTCATACATATACTCAAGGAGAAGGAAAAATATTAAGAAGTTATCGACATGGAAAGTGGCTTCGACTTGTTTGGGCTTCGAGGTTAAGCACTCGAGATCGCTACGGCATTATGCGGAATGATCGTATAGAATGGAAGAATGCAAGATGGGCGAATGACTTCTACCCTGAACGTTTGAACTCAAGTTTCACGCAGAGTTTGCAAATTTACGCAATTTTTCTCTCGTACAATTTCAACGACGGCGTAACACGTTGGTTCATTTTTCCAGCTGCAATTTTCGGCTCCGAATCGTGATCACAGTATCATTGCAGATAGGCGAGTAGATTGAAATGAACCTATAAGCTACGAGAGCGATGCACGAACAAAACTATTATCGGTTTGCGGAAAACAGGTCGGATCGAGCGCTTGCGTGTAAAGGGGATGAGAGAAAGAGAGAGAGAGAGAGAGAGGGAGAGGAAGAGGGAGAGGGAGAGGGCGAGCGGTTGCGGTGGAGTTCGAAATTTTTACGAGCAACAGTTAAAAAACAATTTTGAATTCTAGTTGCCGGTGAACACGCATCTGAGTAATTGCTTAATTCGTGAACGCTCGTCAGTGTAACAACTTTTAAGTGTGACTTGCGACTGTGTTGGTTGTAAGCATATTCAGTTTCGTTTTACGAGCGAAACACGCCGAGAGCGGTAAGTACCTAAGTAGTGACGAGATGTGCACACAGTGCAGGCCGCGACCTCAAGCTTCTTTCACACCGGGCGAAAAAATCGCCGACAAAATCGCGGATGTGAACGAAATTTTCCGAATCATAAAAAACGTAGAATGAAGCGTATATCGTTCGTCAATTTTCTTTTCAAATCTCTCGATGGTACTTAAAAATAAAATGTGACAACGCCGACGAGAGACTGCAGGATTCGATCTTTCTGTCGACGGGACGGATACAACCTTCAGGTGGAAACTAAACGGCCGAGAAGCAGTGCCACACGATGCGAACAAACAAATAGAGAAACAAAATAATGTAGGATTGCGAAGGAACGAAGGTACGGACGAAAGGACGGACCTATACGCACGGGCTAAGGAATAAAGGAAGCAAAGCCGAAGACTCCAAGTGTAGTGAAGTGAAGTGAAGTGAAGTGAGCCGAAGTAGAGTGAAGTAGTGGTTGGTGGACTCCGCGAGGCCTGTTATTAGCGCAAGGTTTATGCTTCTTTCATTTTTTGCTGTAGGCCCCGCGAGATGGTCCCGACCTCGTAATATAAATAATACTCTTAATAGTTTAAGCACACTTCGAGTCTCGCGTATATGCTAACCAGCCCGAACTATAATATATTTAACTACTTTAGCCTCAGTGAACCACCAGCTCAGGATATAAGAAGATAATGGTGCGAAGACCGCGAACCTGGAGTATAAGGGAGCTGCTATCGTCAGCAGGATCAAATATGTTAAGCATGAAAAATATTATACTTGCAGGCGGAACTTTGAGGTGAATCTTTAGCGGGAATCCCGCCGCGTGGGTATATTTTGATTATTTTATTACTATTTTTTTTTTCTCTTCATTCAAACACGTAGTTATGTATACGATTAGGTGTATGAAATATTTTCCCCCGATCCGAAACACTCTTTTTACCCGATTGATCAATTTCTCTTTTTCATTTCATCGCACTCACCATGACCTTCAACTCCTTCAGCGTGACGTCCGAAGATACTTTCAGCTCGTGCGATCCTTGGATTTTTCTCCGCGTCCTCGAGGGTCGTTGGCATTGTATTTTTGGTCTCTTAGCAGAAGTCTGTGAAAAATTCAACGAAAATCTTTTTCATCGAACATCATTCCGGGCTCGTGGGCTCTTGGGATATGTGAGCCCTGGATCATGAGCGTCTATATTATCATTTCCCCGCCCGTAAGTTCAGCTCATTTTCTTAAGACACCGCGCAACCATGTCCGAGAATGAGAACGCGACGGCGGACGACGAGATAGAAATAGAGACAGAGAGATAGAGAGAGAGAGAGAGAGAGAGAGAGAGAGAGGGAAATATAGAACGAAAGAAGGCGCAGACGCTACTTAAAAGTCGTCGGGTGAATCCCGAAGCAGGTGTCCCAGGACGACTGTAGTCGTCTGGCCACTCAGAGATGTAATAACAATTATTATTGTGAAAGAGATGGAACCAATTTCCTTATCACCCGCCATCAATCTGATGGTTGGCTTTGGTTTCTGTCTCTCCGCTACCGTTCCGTCGTCCTTACAACTTTCCCTTTCTCTCTCTCTCTCCCTTTTTCTCTCTCTCTCTCTCACCCTTCCTTCCCGCGATGTAACTCTCCATGACTCGACATTTTGCCATTAAAATTCATCGCACGCATCAAATACATTTAAACGCCACTGCGCGCACCGGGTATTTCGTTAGGTATATACCTTCATACGTGGAATAGGACTTATTATTTGCAGAGAAAAATTGCATTCCCCTTTACTCTCGAGGGGAAGCCCTCCCTCCTCCTCCTCCTCCTCCGCGCCTTCCAGGATTCGATAATCAGGAGAACGGAGGAGCGGATTCGGTTTAACGTTCAATTCGAAAAATCAACTTTTCCGGCCGCTAAATGATTATTGCGAGACTTCATGTCCTTGGGAACCTCGACGATTTACTCGCGATTAACGAACTTCCTTGAAATATTGAACTAAACGGAATGCGAAGCGTTTACCGAGCTTTAATTATATCGCATACCAACATTCTTGTATCTGAACTGACATAATTAGTATCTTGAACCGCTCGAAATTCTTGTATTTTCCGTATTGCGACGGCGCGGCGATTCAAATATTAAGTCGCGAAGTTTGCACCGCAAATTCGAATTGAATCGAATTCACAGTGACGGGATGCCAGGACTTACCTCGGTGTCGTCTTCCGTCTTCCCATCTTCGCTATCGTCGACACATTTCACGTAAATCGAAGCTCTTCTGTATTTCAAGCTCTCCAAACGCTCCTGTTCCACCCTCGCTAGCATACACACCGCGCAGGGTTCTGAAAGAGGATCAAAATTTGTTTGTTTGATAGAGAGAGAGAGAGAGAGAGAGAGAAAAAGAAAAGAAAAATCGACCGCCGATAATTGGCCACTGCCGACCCGACCATAATCGGAAAGAAAGAAGACGAATTGTTCCGCAAGAGCAACAGGTAGGCACATTACTTTCATTTTCCGATCAGTTTTAAACGCTTGTTAAAATCACCACAAAAGATTCGCGCTCCTGCCTTCGGGGGAGGCAGCGAGCTGCGCCGATCTGACGTGAACCTTTAACCGATGAATATCATAATAATAATAATAATAATATAGGGTATGATACTAATTTTCAAACATAGTTCGACGTGTTCGTCAAAATGGACGGAACGAACGAACTTTTCGCCACGAACGTTCATTTCGAATTACACCCACTTTTGCGTTTTCGATGAAAGTTGTAGGTATATGCGAACGTCAACGACGGGTACACGGAGAGAATTTGATGAGAAAATTCACGATAATTTCATAGCAATTGAGTAATATACTGGAGTATGATGAGGCTCTGTCCCACGCAAATACAGAGAGAAGCAATATTTGTGGTTCACCTCGTCAGAGTCGTTGCAAACCTTGTCAGAATTCTATCAACGCTTCCAAAGCTGTACTGGACAGAACCTCGTACTCCACGTATATTCGACGATTGCTATGAAATTATCGTTAATTTTCCTATAGAATTCTCTCCGTGTATCAATTTAATCCGTTCATCTTTTCCATTCGTTCTTCCCCATCTTTCGAGCGATACACATACAACAAAGAGTTCGATTTCCTGGGCGGTAAACGGCGTCAACTACAGTAATCACCCTCGGGGTGGTCGGCTGACCCGTTCGCACCCTCGGCGGGACGTTTCGGGGACCCTTCCCGAGTTCCGTATATACCAGATTTCATCAGCGCCCTGAGTCGAGCGCTAAGGCTAGCAACCACATCCACTATTCCAGGGTTCGACCGAGCTCTTATCCATGTATAATAGATTGCTTATGGTGGTGATTAATACGGTAATTAATAATATAGGGTGACCAGGGAGTAAGAAGCGACCATTGTTACCGGCTGGACACGACAAAAACCGCTTTAACTTTGGCTACGCTAGCGAGTACCGAGCCTCGAGTGTTACGTCATGTTCAGACAGTTTTCCACCCTGGGCGGCCAGCGGTGGGTTAGTAGAAAATGGCAAATGGGAAACGGGGTGAAATTCTATCGAACCAAGTCGGAGGCGGAGGCGGAGAAGAAGGGAAGGGGAAGGGGTTACGCCAATGCATTCGGATGTCCGACGCCCTCTCATACCCTCCCCTAATTACTATGCCGCCGTGATATCGGATAGGACAACCAGATACGAGAATAGCTACGGAGCTGAGAAATACGACAAATCTAAGCTAATAAGGGTTTCACTCTGATTCGACCACGCGCGATCGCTTGCTCTCTCGTCTCTTTACCCCGCGATTCTTCTCCAATGAAGTTCGTTCCGTCCATAACTAATGTAACCCGAGTCGCGATGTTGGGCTCTCTTAGTTCTTCCCCAAAACAATTCTGACGGACGTTTTCTTCTATCGGATATCAATTATTACAATTGCAAGATCTCGACGAACGCGAGGTGAAACGGTATACCAATTTCTCTCAAACTTTTCTCCCTTCCGTTATTCGGGTGCTTGTGGAAGCGTTTCGGATGTTCATATTTTGCTGTCCGAACGATGAATCGGGAATGGTTACATAGGAAACTGGAAGCGCGGATAACCACCGGAGATTGAACTCAGCAACGAGCGTTACTCAATTACTACTATTTATTGTTATCACGTCATTTCATGAGCCGAATGATAATTTGAGTGTAACGTGAAGACCCAGTCGGTCCAGAGTGTGTAGAGTATCAATTCTAGTTCAAATTCTCATCAGACTTGGAAGTTGAGGAAGTCAAATAATAGATAATATCCATTCATGCTCATGATAGCTAGTTTCATTTTCAAATGAATCTCTGGCACCCTTGCCGGAAGGTAAGGGTTCTATAAACGTAGCATGGCAGTTTCAAGTGTTATGATAGGAAATGTAGTTTCGAAGGATAGACACTTGAAAATAAACAAACAGCTTCCCTCGGCGTTCGCGGGTCTTTCTCTGGCTCAGTTTCCTAGTGTCTCTTTCCCATATATCGTTCTCGCATGCCTTTAACGCGTTATAGAACTCGACTGGCTATGTGGGCAATCTAAACAGCGGTTATCGGCGAACAAGGAGTTGCTCTGAGAGGAGCTTCGGGTGGATAGACAGATACACGTAGGTACAATAGGCCCGTAGCGCGGAGAGCGGCTTTCGATGTATTTCCCTAAAGTGCCATTGCAGGAAGGCAGTCAAACCATAAAAGGGAAGTGCAAAAACTTTACCGCGACAAACTTTGCCGAACGTTTTCGCTGTCTTGGATTTGATTTCAAGTCTAAAGCTGAACTATGCTGTATCCAACCCATCGATCGCGAGGACGGCGGAGGAGGTACGTTTTACAACAATAAGCAAAACTGTACGGGATTCAAAAAATGTCTGCGAGCTCGTTTTTCTTTTCATTCTTTCTTTCTTTTCTTCTCCATCATTCGTATGAATGGATTTCATCGTTCTCGAAGAAACCACTCTCTCCGATTGTGGTTCGCGCGGCACCGACGTATCCCGATTTTCACATATAATCCAGCAGACTAATTACAGTGATAATAAATCAAAGAGTATAGAAAGAAAGACGGACAGACAGCGACTGAGAAAATCCTCTCGAGAATCGGTGAGGGGTGCTTCGAGCGATGGAAGAAGGAGAGAAAATAGACAGAAAATAAAATGGTGAGACTAAAAAAAGATCCCGCGCGTCAGGACTAGACGGAAGAGAATTGCCCCGAATGCTGCGAAGCACCAGTGACAAAACTCCGAGGTCCTAGACGATCGTATTTTGAGGATATATCATACGAAAGCTGGGCGAAAAAATGCCGGGGAGGTGAGCTCAAAAATTATTATGGCGATTCCGAGTTGGCGGTAAACTCGATATTCGTTAGAAAGGGGTGAAAATTTTACTGGGCGCACAAATCAAATTGGTAATTTCTATTGCAGCTCCCGCGGAGGCGGGGTAGCCGTCCGTCCTTCCGTTGTATCGCAAAACATCTCGCAGTAAAGGATTAATATTCGGATGGCGCGTTTAGATTTAGAACACAAATTTGTAGATTAGTTCTCTGCTGTTCTAGGATGCGGTCGGGTGAGATTTAGCTTCTGGCCTTTACCAGAGGGGGGTAGTACCAATTTCTCGTAACTGTATCCGCTACGCCGCCGGTGGTCAGTCTGCGAAATTTGTTACCGTAGCAAGTGTTACGGACAAGATTTATAATTCGTGGATAAGCCAACGACAAGTGTCCCGAATCCGAGCTCCCGACTCAAGTGTCGAACAAATTCTCCGTTATCCGCAAGATGTGTATGCGAATATGCGTTTCTTCTCTCTTTATTCCAAGCGTTAGAAATCGGAACAGAAAAGCAGTGACAATCGAAGAGAAGAAAATTGTTCGGTATATTATACAGAGCGGATCATTTCGTACAAAACGTTGGAGTTGATGATCAGAAAATAATCGCACTGAATTTCAACGTCTAGAGTTTACCGTTGACGAGGAGATATACGACGAGATGAGTAACGCTTCCGTCACTGGACCAGGACCACCCTCTAAGCCCACAGACTCGTTAGCAGGTCCGTATCAGTCACCAAAACGCAGCCCCTAATTTTTTTGTCTCGTGAGTTTAGCCTGGCTTTGGCTGAGTTGAGTTGAGTTAGGTTAGGTTAGGTTGGGTTAGGTTAGGTTGGGTTACCCTTAAAATAAGCTAAATTGTCTGTTTACTCTCGGTATCTCTCTGTTCGTCCCTATTCTACCTAATTCCGTAACATTCATAGGTGGTTTCCAATCGGCGAGCGTGGAGAACCGTGCCGAAGAAATCGTTAAATATTGAATCTGAAGTAACAAAAATCTAGCCCATAGCCGACGCGCGTATCACGATCGATTGGATGTGTATGGGAAGTGCGATACGATTCTTCGGTACGATTTTTGAGTGGAAATTTGTTACCATGGAAGTTATCTGAATCGTGGATCTTCGGGTTTAAACCCTCCGCAACAAACATCTCCATTTCCAACGAAGACACGCGGCGCTGTGAAGACAGCCGGAGTAGGAAGGAAGGTAGATAGGTAGGTAGGTGCAGGTACAAGGTACGTCGGAGGCCGCGTTCCGTGCCGTCGGGTAGGGCGCGAGCTAGCGGAGGAGGACCGTTGGACCACCGAACCCGTTGGATACGGCTTCGTCGGAAGACGCTTTGCAATTCAAATCGGGAACGCGATAGGCTAACGCCGCATTGACAAATACTGCAAAAAGTTAAGCGCAAAGACGGACAAGACAATGGGATGTTTAACCCTAGCAATATTCTCTTATACATCGTGTTATAACTAGGCATCGACGACAGTTCGCAGTGTTCCGATGCACGGGACGGGACACTGCCCCCGTCTGTTTCTCGATCGTTGATCGTTGATAGGAGGAAAAGATGCAGGAATAGGATCAAACCAACAAATTTTCTCGACTACGCAACGGGAGTCGAGAAGCTCTTGTTTCATTCGAGTCGAAAGAAAACGGAAGAAAACGGAAAATGAACAAAGAATGAAAAGAGAAGCTGCAGCTCAATGAATCGAATTGGAGACACTGGTTTGCAGGAAGCGGGGTCGGTTAAGGAATCATTCCTTACAGCATGCAGCTTCCTTCCAAGTTTTTCATCGCGGTTATAAACATTCTGGCAACCGATTGTGGCTTGGAGTTAAGGCCGGATACCCGGAAAGGGTTTAACTGCTTCCTAAGTAATAACGCAGCCGTAGAGAGCTGCGGCGCGGCCTAGCTGTAGCCATAACGTTTAATTGCAGTTGGAATTTTTCACACGATCGCTATCATCCATGCATGTAATTATATACATATTTCCAGAGGTAAGGCGAACGTGTACGGACAGCTATTCCTGTATACAGATATAAGAAGTAGAATGAAATTGATAGAGTGAAATGCCGCGCGAGGATGATCATGAATTAGTAGAACGAAAGGAGAACGAATTCGGGATCGAATAACGATCAAGAAAGTTCTTCTGTTTGTACTTTCTTTCTCGCTTTTGTTGAAACGTTAACTTCAGGGAAGGAGATCCCGTGCTGTAAACTCCGTTAAGTACGTTTTATCCTTGTTTTATCTTATTCTCTTCGCCCCCACGACCCGGTGTTACGCACGGAAAACGCACGACGCACCCCAACTCGAGCATCGGTCATCCGAACGCACCATTTAATCCCAGCCGAAAGCCACCCCCCGCTGTCCAAGCTAGAACCGTCGACAACCACCGCCGTACAGAGCAGAGTGAACGAGAAAAGAGAGAAGAGATAGAGGGAGAGGGAGAGGGGGGAGAGAGAGAGGGAGAGAGACGGAGATTTCTCTCGGACGGGATAAGGAGCCGGTCTCGTAGAAGGCACTAATTTGCTCCTGTGAAATTGTCCTGCAACGTTTATATCTATCGCCTTCCGGGGAGAACCACCCTTCGCTAAAGACCGTTCTTGTGGGCCGGACCTTCAGACGCTGAAGATGTATATTTCTACGGAGTAAAAATTTATACTAAATAGCACCGAGGAATTCCAACCAGACCGGGTATATAAGTTGCGGGTGAAACCGTTTCCTAAAACTCAGATAATCGAGTTTATTCATAATTTTAGCTATACCTACGTGAAAACGTTGCGGACATTACGAGATCGAGGTTCATCCAAATGTGACAAATTGCGAGATTCGACAGAAGGAATCGCTTCTCGATCCACTGTAGGTAGGTATGCAGTACAAAATTTAGAAGAGGTAGAGAATTTTTATCGTCGTATCAAATGCTGTATTACGTGCAAAGTTTGATTCATCGTCACATCGTCAGCGTTAAATCTCTTCGAGCTAAGAGGATTGCGAATAGACTTTGTTGTGGTGTTTCAAGATGTTCGTTAGCGGAATGATTATTCTTCCCTCCTATACCATGCGACTCGTGCGGCAACGAATTCTAGAACCTTCAGATCTTAACCGCTTCTTATTACAATTAGCCGAGGAAACTGATCGTGAGTATTAAACAAGTACCTACGTTATACCTACCGCGGGAGTATTTATACCTGCGACTACGGTTCACATAAAGACGGAACGCAGATCAAGCGGTGTATTTCAAAGATGAAATTGCAAAGTGAAGCCAAAATTACTATTCTCTCATCAATTAGGCAAACTCTGTGAGATACAATGAGAAAAGAAATAAAAACCACTGGGTATCGCGCATGCGATGAATTCGCGAATGGCACAAGAATATCTGGAGCCACCGCGCTGCGCGTACATGAAATTCGAGCAAAAGACACCCTGTATAGGGACGAGGGAAAGAGAAATGTCGTAGACAAAAAGCGGAGTGAGAGAAGAAAAAAAAAACCTAAAGAAAAAAGAAAAAGTCAAAGGAAATCTGTCGGGGCCACTATTGGCTCGGGCTGATATCTGCTACAGGATCGAACATTAATCTTTCATTCATGGGGTGACTCTCTTGCGAGTTATGAATGAAACTTGTGCTCTTTTAATATATCTCTCGACGTCATTTTTGCTAACGTGAATTCAATTTTGATCGAAGACGCGTAAATTTTCACACCGCATATACGTAACATAGAAGTATAACATATGAGTTTGGGAAACTGACCGAATCTCTCGATATTCACATCACTGAATTTCCCCGTTGTATGTATATACATACCTTTGTACCGTTGTATGTATATACCTACTGCGATTGATTCGCGAACGGTTTTGTCCCAATTGTTTTCTGCTTGGGCAACATCAGACAATTTATTTTGACCACCACTGAACGCTGACTGCAGCGTCGGTCAAGTGCCAGTGAATGGAAGTAACTCCACGATCTTCTACTGTCTAGTGTCCGATCTCCGAGTCTCCGATGACAGTTTCATACCGATACCTAACCTCGTAATCTATTTCGGCAAATTGAAAGTTGTCATTGGAAAGTGATAATCGTTCAGAAAATTGTTGCTCAATGAATGATGAATACTCGTTGTATAGGAAAATACAGCTACGAAATAGATTACGAGGTTAGGTATCGGTATGAAACTGTCATCGGAGACTCGGAGATCGCGGGGACACTAGACAGCAGAAGATCCTCCAGTTACTTCCATTCACTGGCACTTAACCGGCGCTGCCGTCAGCGTTCAGTGGTGGTCAAAATAAATTGTCTGAAATTGCCCAACCAGAAAACGATTGGGACGAAACCGTCCGCGAATCAACCGCAGTACATACGTACAATAACATTTTCTGTGCCAGCCGATAGCACGTCGACATTTAGCCAATATAATCTGTGTATTCCGACCGTTATCGTATGCGTGATGCGTACCTCTCTATACACACATTATAATTGCTGCGTGCGCAAAGTGGCAAAAATTTTTGCAATACAGTTATGCGATATCTCTCATTGTCGGGATATATTCGCCTCGCGTTTACTCAACTCCTCAGGTTTTGTCCTCAGGAAAATTACAAATTATCAACCCACCGCGTTACATTTACTTATAGTATAAAGGGTCCTCCTCCTTCTCCTTCTTCTGCTCCCCCTCCTTCTCCTCCGCGGCCATTTCTCCGCAGTACCACAACTGTTACTCTGTATCTTCATCTCTCTTGTGTATCGCGGATTATATATCACTAGGCATGAGGCACGTGTGTATTATACAATCGTACGTCTACGTATGTAAGTACAATAGCCGCACGAATGCTCGGGCCGTCACACTCTCATGGAGTATAACTTGGTCTAACCTAACCCAACCCAACCCAACCCAACCCAACCTAACCTAACCTAACTTTGCTATCCACAGGGGGATAAATATCTCTGAACTTGGGATAGATACAGTATGTAATTATGAGAGAAGCTAAATTACCGCCGAATGTAGCAGCGTGATGCTGTTCGTCCAGTTTATCTTTCCAAGTAGTCAACCTATCAGGTTTTCGGAGTTCATGACTGTTCATGTTTTACAAAAACCAGAGAGAGAAAGAAAAGAAAAAAAAAAGAAGAAAAAAAAAAAGAAACGCGAGGGTTGACCGTCAACGACGGTATAAAGAAGACAGGAAAAATGAGTGCACAGAACGGATGGTTCGGAAAGAGATCGACGGTCCCTTGGCGTTGGATGATCGTTTCAATCGTCTGACTCGACGGCAGGTAAACTTACGCGCGAGTAACGCGAGAGTTTCCGTCTGCGGATCGAGCCTCGTGACTTCCGGTGACCCTCGTGGCTTTTCGACCGGTTGTAGAGGTTCCTTTTCGTTGTTGTTTCCCTTTTTCACTTCTCGTTCTCTACCTTTCTCCGGGTTGATTTTCAAGATACTTCTTAATTATAACGCGAGACGTACTTTGGAGGGAGGGCTGCTTAAATTGTCACCGTGTCTGACGAGGACTTTATGGAAATCATGCTTAATGTCTTTTGGCATTATCCCGGCCGCCGCGTCATCTTATGCATGTAACTATGCATGTACAGTATAACTGTACAGTTGTATGTGTGCGCGAGAGAGAAACTGACCCGTAGGTATATAGCAAAACGGAGGGAGATGGAGTGAGCGTGAATCTAGTATGTAGGTAGGTAGATAGGTATACATACATACTTAGTATGCACTTTGGTAAACACTCGAAGAGGATGTACATAACAATTTGGAATGGGACTATATTTACATAATGACACTTGAATTAGCTTAAAATTAATTGACGATAAGATCGAAAAGCCTGGAATACAAAAGTCATTAGTTATCCCGGACGCGAAACCTTACGTTTGAGACAAATTGATATGTTAATTTTACAGTGGGATTGAAACAACCTTCGTTCCAAGAGTGATATGTTAATCCCTCTCTCGGACTACATACTTTCGCTGCATAGTGGTTTTTGTTTGTTCGTTTGTTCGATTGTTTTTGTAAAGTATGACGAAGCAAAAGAACGAGTATAGTAACAACAATTCGAAAATCTTGTACCCCAACTTCAATCTTTTCGCGATCTATTTATACACCTGTTTCAATTATACGCAAATATATGAACAAATTGATCGTGCATAATTTGTCGTCCGTCGAAATCTGTGAGATCGGAATTCTTACTTTCCATGTAAAAGAAGAACGAACGCCCAGCTACATACGGATCTAGGATCGCGAGGTTGAGCAAGAGATAAATTAACTGTGTACTGCCGTATAGCGAGGGCTTTTTTCCCCGCTTATGCCCGGAACAAGCAAGTACGAGGCAAGCAAGCGAATGAGTAGGTAGGAGCGACGAAGACGAATATTTCGGTGAATAATCAACCGTTTTCGAAATTATAGGTGGATTATAGGAAATGAATTCGAACTGTGTAAAATCGTTCGCATATAATTACGATCGATGTATGAATAAAATCTATCCGTTCGTTAAACTCACCGGGCGCCGAAATTATTTGTTCGCCTTTTTTTCTGAGGCTAATCACGTGATCGAATTGATAATGCTGCGTCAACTTGACCCATTCTTCGGCAGTGACGAGGATGAACCTGTAAGAACAAGCGACACATGGATGGGTGAATAGACAGACAAATAGATGGACGGAATAGTTTGGCTGATTGTGATCCGTCAAGGTGTGTAGGATATATTTGTGAATGCAGTATACCGGAGGAATTTACCCGGCATAGGAATCCTCAGTTTTCCTAGTTTACAGTTCAGATCGCGAAGCTAGGTGGAGTTTTTGCCGGTGCCCCTCCTTAATTATACCGCAAATTAGAAATTTCTTGCACACCAGAGACGGACGCAGAGAGTCCTCGTTTTTGCTCCAAAGATCGAAGCCATCTGCCCGTGGAAGCGTGGATTTTAACTTCGAATTCACTGAATTATTTCTACCAAACGAAGCGGATAGAAGTGACAGGTACGAACGAATATCGGATCGCACGCGGGCGCGAGTTTACCTCGAAAATGTAAAAATAGGCAAGAGGCAGCTTATGATACGCCGGATTGTGTTACAGATTTGAAAACAAGATCCCCGATAAAGGTGTAACGTGCTCCGGTTGAACATCTAGGCTAGGCGGTATAGCCGTGTTAATGATATGCGTACCTATTTATAATTTATAAATATACAATGCCAATTTCGTTTCGTAATTAGTTCTGCGACATTAATTTTCATTCAGCGCAACATGCGCCGCCGTTCCCCGTCCCCCGTCCCCCGCTCCGCGGTTGTTTCTCATTTGAATTTTCCCATGGCAAAAACAGTTGACGAGCATATTGCCGCATATTTGCCTAACGGTCGAATGATGAGTAGCAAAAACCTGTTAATTTAAACATTATCGATCTGTATAGCATATACAGACCTCGAATGCACTCGAGGAGAACAAAGATCCCCAATCAACGAACTCGCGGTGAACAAAAAATTTGCCATTTTGTTTCTTCGTCTTTTTCCAAACGTCGGTGCAGCCTGCTCCGAGGGGCGATCGAGATCGACTCATTTCTCTAACGCGAACGTGAGATTCGGAAAACTTACGAGCCCGCGCGAGAGTGCGATTGGAAATTTGAGAAAAGAATACAAATATTGTGTGATTAATATGTGAGACTGGAAGATCGCGGGGAAAGTTTATTTTATTTTTACTTATTTATTTTTTTTTCTTCTTTTCTTGTTTCACCTTATCCAACAAAAAAATTTCTCTCCACACTTATACATTACTCGGCCACTGTACCTATACCGCCAGGTAATGATTTGACTTAGATCGTCTACTCCGCGTGAGATGGACTCGAGCGAGAGATTCATTGAATAAACAAGGGGATGAAACTATTCCAACTATTTCTCCCACGTTTTAATGATTCTTTATCGCATTACCATATTTATGATCCTTATATACACATATACCGGAGAGTAAAAGCTTCCCCGTTGCCGATGCTTGCGTAATTATGAGTTCAAATACCCGAATACTTGATACTTGCGATGTTGAGAATCGGTTGTAACCTCCGAATGAGCTTCAGTTTAAATTTATCTCCATTATTTATTTATTATTATTTTCAATTATTTCAATTTGTCTGTTTGCCTGAATAAATTCAAGTAGATCGATAGTCCGATCGATTTTGAAAAAAATTATTTCGGGTATTCGCCTGTCTCCGAGATCCAGAACTATACCTACTCGATTGTAAACAAAACGAACGAATGGAATTGACTGCTTGAGCGAGAATAATGTCACCAGCTTCGTTAAAACGGGGTAAAATATAGGAAAGGATGGGGGGGAATGGTCGCAGGTGAGCATCGAAGTTTCCGCACGATGCCGCATGGTTCCCAAGTAGATCATATATACATACATATACGTATACACACGCACATACATATTACACAGCCGAGAGTAATTTTTTCGTAGATACGAAATTCCGGATTCGGACGTGAGCGATGGGTTCAAAAAAGCTGTTAAATTAAGCATCACGTGCACCAGCTATCGAGAAAGCGGTGCAAACTGACTGTGAATACGATGCGAGTCGATGTATACAATATTAGAACGTTTCAAAAAAAAAAAAAAAAGAAGAGAAAAAAAGAAGAAAAAAAAGAAAAAAAGAAGAACGGGCGGATTATTTGACGAGAACGGTATACGACAGAGAATTTTGATTCGACGTCGAAAGATGTTTAGAATTCGCTGACAATTCGATTGACAAATTTAGTTTTTTTTTGCATCCGTGATTCGATCATTTCCTCGGACAGATTATTCGGCAAAATTTTGTCTACACGTCGGTACCCATCACTCGGAGTGCTCGGAATAACTCGGGAGAAGGCTAGAAGAAAAATCCGAGGATTTTCTAGTTTGGCACTAGCCTCGAAAAATATTCTACGATCCTGTCCATAATAGGTATATACATATATGCAACGTATCCGGGTATGCGTGTACATGGTATAACGCGTTAACACCGCGGTAGAGAAACGATTTTTTAACGGAGCACGTTGAAGTTCGGTGGCAAGCCAGCGACTTGGCCGTCGCTATCTTACTCCGATAGTGGACAATGGGCTCGGTATAATGGTCAGGGGTTGCCCCCGAGGGCGTGCGGGTGACACCAGTGCGTATCCATCAACTGCGGAGCGTTTAGGGTAGGGTAGAAACTTGGTGCTTTTTACTTTATAATACAGTGCTCGCGGGTCTGCAGTCTCTCTCTCTCTCTCTCTCTCTCAAGAAATTCCACCATGCAAAGTGTTCCCCATACCAACCTGCGAGCATGGTCGCGGTAAAGATATTGTTCAATCGAAAACCAGACATTCGATAAAAGTGAAATTCTTGAGTAAACAACGATCGCTGTCGTTATAGACGTGAAAAAATACGTTTTATATCGATTAGTTCGGGAACTCGTGTATCTTTCAACCGGCAGACCAACGGCGAAATAGGAATCGATCGTCAACGATTTTGCGTTACCTACCTATACTCCGGTACGTGATTGGAGAGAGAAGACAACATTCCATCCTCATTATTACATCGATCGTAAAAAATATTTGGTACAACTATACGGGTACGTAACTATTTAAATTTCGTTGTGAAATTATATGACGGAAAATTGGAGAAGTTGGAGGAGAGCAGAGAGCAATTTGTTCGATGGTAAACACGCTTTGCTATGCTCCGGTCTAAGGATTTGAAATTCAATTCCATTTCTTATGTGTTAGCCGAGGTTTCGAACGTTCCCTTTGAAATATCGTGAGTCTCGTATAAATCAAATATGGCCGCGATCATTTTTTCGGTATTGAATTGTCCCACGAATCGCGAGCTCGCCACCTACTATACTAAACCTTACTATACCAAACGAGACGACTCCCGCCATACAGATTCGGGAGAATAAAAAACAAAAAACGAAAAAAACCAAGCCTACAATACTAAACAAACACTTACTGTTCGTTCATGCCGTTCGGATGATACAGCAGTCCCTTATGCGGTTCGCACAGCAATACCGAGTTTTGAATCCCAGGCGGTGGTGTCCGAGCGTAAGTTTCTGCGTATCTGTAACATGACAAGAGAAGCAAGAAAATCAGATAAATTGCCAACGCGGGATCTTCGCTGTCGCCTCTATTAGACAAGAGAAGAGTAACGAAAAAGCAAAAAAAAAAAAACATCGATACCTAGCTATATTTCAAATTTATCGATTGTTCGTTCGTTATAGGTATATATATATATATATATATGAATATATACCATCTGAGCCGTCGCGCGGTGGGATGAACATCTCGTTGGTATTCAGGTATTGTTAAAAGTGTATGAACCAGTTATGCCAGTTCCGGAGGCTCCCTTATGAGTTTGACTCGCAGTTTTCAGTTTATTGCAGTATATATGTACGCATATATATATATATATATAGACATACATATACGAGACATCTTTTGGTCCCTTGGCCGAGTAATTTGATGCTTCTGCGAGTTCATTTCAGTCCAGTTCAGTTCGGTTCGGTTCGGTTCGGTTCGTTTCAGTCGTTGTACATTGTACACTATGTACCTATATATATATATATAAATATACAGGTACGATATAGAATTTTTCCGTTATCATATACCATACATTATACATACAGGTATAATATGTTCTTCGTATACCCGCTTACCCACGGATATACGCGATATAGGTACAGATGTTATACCCAGCGCATACATATCTCTGGGGTACAATTTTGTTACGGGCGGAAAAATTCCGCGACAAAAGTTAAACGAAGTATATATATATATAGCGTATGGAGGAAAAAGGAGGTAAAATGAAAATTAAAAAAACAAAAAGAAAAAAAAAATAACGGAGAAAACAAAAACCCCGCCTCTCTCTCTCTCTCTCTCTCCCCGGAAGGGAGATGAGGGTGTTAGGAGGGATCGTTGTCCGTAATAAGGGGTTGGACAGCCTCCGTTTCTGGCTGTTCACGTGTTTGAACAAGCCTCGTATAATTAATACGTACTGCTGCTTCACCGCTTCGCGCCGGGCGCCGGGCGCCGCCACCGCCGCCGCCGCCGCCGCCGTCGTTTCTGCCGACGCGACGCGACGGGCGAGTATAGCAGCGTATAGGCGACGACAAACATACTCTACAGTTGTTGGGTTATATCTATGTACGAATCAATCGCGTAGCTCCCCCCCCCCCCCCCCCCCCCCCCTTGCCACGATTTCAACCTTCTCAGAGTTCTCGAGCTTATACTCTGTTCCCTTTTTTTCTCTTTCGTTTTTTTTCAAATAATGAAGACTGCACATATCATCTCCACGCCGTGGATAACGAAACGATGCGGACGCGTCACGGCCCACGAAGTTTCGACGAATTATTTAAGCGAGCAAAGCAAACGTCGTGGACAAAGGAGAAGAGGGTAGAACAATTTGGATTTCGATCGATCTAATTGGGGAAATATGTACGGACGGTATTTTTTTTTTCCATCGTTGACGAACCCTACGATCTCGTATGGTGAATATTGTTCTTTCGCCGGTTGCCGCGTATCTCATTACCGGTTTTATACCATTTCTCTCGTACGTACGATCGAAACGTCGGGATAGCGCATCGGCCGAATTTCGGGAATCCGAAGCATTTAATAGGACCGCGCCGCCGCGCCGCGTCGCCGGGTTATTTGGTAACGATATACAGGTACCCATCGGAGTGCCAGGAGTGATAACGCCGATCGCTTTCGCGACTCGCCCCACGTTCAGGAGAGTAAATCTTCTACATGCGCGGGAGAATTGCTCCTTGCCTCGTATCGCGTTGCACGCTCGACATGCGGCTCGAGCACACATCGGTACGTAGGTATACGGTATATGATAATCGATATGAAATTTGTTGTGAAACTTACAAGAGTTGTAAGTTGTAACGTGTTCGGTGAAAGTTGATACGCGGAACAGCCAAGTATATGGCGTACGGATGGCGCAAGCCCCGAAACGTTGTGCGTTATTTTACGATTTCACGAATCTGCGCTAGCGCACGTACGAAGTCCGACGACCGTCTAACGTCAAGGTGCCCAAGTTCGTTCGTGCAAAGCGCGTGGATCGAATCGTGCGATAAAATTTCAATAATCGTTGGTAAATCGGGAATAATTTAACGGTGTTAGCACTGCAGGTATAACGCGCATGTACGTGTACACGTTCGATAACTATAACGAGATAATAATATAACAAATATAATGTACAAGGGTATATAATAAACGAGATCTTACGTTTCTTTCCTCCCTCTCATAGACGCTCCAATTTTCCGTGCCCGAAGCAAGGTCGTGGTATAACGGTCCACCGCAGGTATCTAGCCTGCAGCGATTGACACGGTCGCGGTCGGTCCCCCGGCTTGTGTGTACGTGTAGCGAGCGAGACGAGGAAAAGGAGTCGAAACGGATTCGGCCTATTAGCCGTTCGTAGTCGGGCTAAATGCGCGGTTGTAAGAGATATCTGTCTTTAAGGACATTATCTGGATACTCAGCGGCAGGGGTAGCAAAAACGTCCACCCCCGTGGTGCGTGAAAAATGATGCACAACCCCAATCCTTGGATCCCTCCACCTCTCCGCCCCCACCTCCTCCCACGGGGGTCGGGGCGGTGGACCAGCCGGAGGCTGAGGCCTAGAGGAAGGTTATACCCTCAACCCCAACTCCAACTCCAACTCCATCTCCAACCCCAACCCCAACCCCGAACCGATTCTCATCCCCCCATCGCCGTCCTCAGCCAGTCCTTTGCGCAAGGATCATATAGGTCTGCGTCAACGAAACCGTCACTGCATTATTTTGCGACGATTAAGACTTTTGACAAGTTGATAATATAGTAGCAGTAGGTATTATGCAGCTACGCTACAGCGTTGTAGTATATATACGTACAACGAACAATCCGAACTTTTTATGCACGTCGGAAGTACGCACAGCGATTCGAGCATGCGCGAGAAAGAGCACTATCGCGTGTACTGCAGAATACCCTGTTTCGGTTTTCGAACAATTCGGTTTCATTAAACTCGTATGAGAAACGGCAAGTTTTTGTCGTTCCCCTAAACAGTTTTCATCATGCCACTGATGTATAATACACTTCTAATTACGACACCCTCGAAATGTCGTTTCCTCTCACCTTGTAATGATACGAAATTCATGTGAATTTCCATTCTCGCCACCATTCGATCTCGTTGTATCCTAATTCGGAGACAAATAGACGATACACTGCAGGCATCGCGGATGTATCCACATCGCGGATATCGTGCTGATAATAAAAAGTTGGAAATCTGAGTAGTAGATGGTTCCGTAGGTACATAGCAGAGGAAACAGTATGATGTAACACCGAGACACTTCTTTCCTCGACGGAGAAAGACGAATATCTTTGAGACGAGAGCGAGCAGACAGAGGGAGGAGGAGGGGGGGGGGGGGGGCGTCGTTGGTCCACGGATCCCGCAGTCCCGTTCACGAAAGAGCTGAAGAGGGCAGTAGTCGCGGATAGATGCATGGCCCGTGTATATTTCGGGGTCGTAAATCAGCGGTGGTGATATTAAAAGGTCGCTTATACGCGAAAACATAAGATTTATTTCTGCACGGCCTAGTAGCAGAGAGCCTGCCTCTTGCGACGAGGGAGAATGAAAGAGAGCAAGCGAAGGCTGAGAGAAGGAGGGAGAAACATTGGCGAACCCCTACGGTCAAATAATCGTGTCGTTTGTAGGGCGGTTTGTTCGTGCTAATATCGAAGCCGCGAAAAAAAAAAGATCAGGGAGAAATATATTAGCTTCTATACATATACCTACTACAGCTCGGCGGCAAGCCGCAAGTACGAGGATCGCCGGAAGAGCTCGAATTTCACTGAGTGAGGAAATTTGGCGGAAAGAAGGTATATACATAACGCTGTATACTCCAGTGTGGATACAGACATTTTTATCGGTATAGTATTGTGAGCGTTCGAATGTATCACGCGCGTCGAAGACTCGTGAAAATGATATTTTTGATCGGGAGATAATTGACGGGTTGAGAAATCCGGATAAAAAGCTAAAATATTCGCTTCAAACGAGAGGATCAATTGCCGCGTGTGTCCCTCGGATCCCGGTGCATTCTGAAATTAGGTTATAAAACTGATTCGACGAGCTTATATCGATGCACGCAGTGTGTGCAACAGGAGGAAAATCGTTTTCGGAAAGTTCTAACCGATTGCAAGTGCCGGGTACGCGCCTGTTTTTTCTATTCTTTCTTCTGCGGCTAGCTCGAGGGGTGAATCGTACGAGGGAGATTTGGTGTACGGAGGGCAGAGATAAAGGATGTTCAGAAATGTTTGGTGATGTCGGGAAACGTCGCGTCGGTGAGATATTCGGGGAGTTTTCCGAAGACGTCGTTCGAGGTGCTCGAAAATTTCGGAACATGTATCGTCGAGGAAATTCTCATAGATTTTGGGCTATGCGAAACGAGATTTGGAAGGTTTTTGGAAAACGAGATTCGGTGGTCGCGTTTTTGCCGGGGATTCACCCCTCGGTCTTACAGCTGCGATAGTTTTTCACAGGAATGAATCTTCCTGAACTTCGGACCAAAACTTCGAGGCAAAATTTGGCAAAATGGACAATTTTCCAATATTCACACAAAACGGCACGCATCGTATGTCCAACGAAATGAGGCCAGAAAAAAAATGTGCTCCCAGTATCTGTATCTGTATCTGTATCTGTATCACCGAACGAAAACGAACGCAAAAGCTTGTCGTCGAGTCCGCGGTGTATTATTCCTCCTATCGCAGTCAGATATAGGCATAGTTTTTATTTTAGTTTCTTCATATCCAATAACCAAGACTACAACTATAGGTATAGTTATGGGCTATACGCGCGCGACTCGTCGCGGTTAGTTAAGGGCTGTCACCGGCGTCGGTCGTGCATAGAACAGGATATTATGGCCCAGCTTCAAATAATAAGATCTCAACCGCAATGACTGACTGGTGGATGACTGTTGTTTTTGCTTTTGCTTTTGCTTTTGCTCTTGCTCCTGCCCCGGCCCCGGCCTCTGCCTCTGCCTCTGCCTCTGCCTCTGCCTCTGCTCACCGAGTACATATAAAAGCCTCGGAATCGATGCCACCTACCTACACCGTTCGGGCTGCTTCTCTTGTCGCTTGTATCGCTTGTACTCGGACAGGAAACGTATGACGGCTACAGAGTCCGATTGGTTTCAATGATTCCCAACTGTAGCTTACGAGTATAAGTATGAGTGTCGATCGTAGTTGTGTAGAGAAAATATAATATGACGGAAGTTTTATCGATATACCTAAGTGGTTTCGGTTCTGTCCCCGCGTACTGTACTACATGCGATACTTTTCCAACTGTAAATAGGTACACGCACGTATTGGTGAAGCATAAAGTACGTCGAGGTATATATCATATTTATTTCTAATCCGAGGCGAGGACAATGTAACGGACGAGTGATCTAATTGTAGAACGTGAACTCGCTGCGAGCGTCGTTACACCCGTTTATTGTCCTTTCTTTTTTGATTTTTTTTTTTTTTTTTTTTTTTTCTCTTCCTTCGTCTTTCTCGCGTTTCGTGGAAATACGGGACTAGTTCGTTCATCTGTAGTTACACGTTTCTCGGTGTTTTCTCTTCCTTTTTTTTTTTTCTTTTTTCTCCTGTCTTCACGCTCCCAACAACAATTGGAGCGCGGTAATAATTTTGATAATTAGTTTCTTCGTTTGTTTGTTCGTTTGTTTCCCGAGTTCTTTTTTTTTTTTTTTTTTTTTTTTGCGCCCGGATTCTTAGATTCTGATTCAGATTGTTGAATAATTTCGAACGCGAAAGCGCCGTGTATCGACTAGTGGTCCGAGCGTGAACGGCATACCACGAAAATTCGTGCGGCGATAAAAGCGACATTTTTGAAAACGCCCCGATGGAACATTTTCTTCTCCCGTAGTACTGACTGATGAAAATTTTTGCGGAGTGGCGCACAAATCCGCGACACGACAGTTTTCTCCGTTCGTTTTCACGCGGAATGGCTTCGTAGGTAGGGTAGTATGTCTATACCCGCACGCACTTTATGTACAGATGCGTACGTATATATACACCTAATATATTACTCAAAATCAATGTAAATTATGATCGTATATAAAAATATGGTTGGTAGGTAGATAGGTAGGTAGGTATGCACGGAGAGAGAGAGAGAGAGAGAGAGAGTTGCGGGAGTTGCGGACATGTTAATGCAGCGTTGCAGCGGCAAACCGTTGAGATAGGTATACGTATAGTACATAGAGGCAGGTAAACGGTATGACAGATACTACCTGCCTACCTAAATATAAAAATGTAATGTAAGATTATTATACTCGTGTGTAGGTATACGTGTAATACTGCGCCGCGGTACCAATCTATATAGGCGTATGTAGGTATGTATACCTATATGTATATACAGTTGCGAAGGCAACGACGCAACGCAACGATTGCGTCACTTAAATCATTCATGTAGTAAATATACGACGAGGGGGATATAAACACACGAGCATCGAAGCATAGCCGAGAGAGACATGTTTTTCACGCGTATTCCAGTAGCGATGAGGTAGTTCAGTGGTCAGTGGTCGTACCCGTCCAGCCCGTCGCGTCGTGCGGCTTCCACTCCTGTACGATCATCTACCCGAGAGATGGCTTTCGAAAAATCAAGAAAAACAGAGAAGAGGAGAGGAGAGGAGAGGAGAGGAGAGGAGAGGAGAGGAGAGGAGAGGAGAGGAGAGAAGAGGAGAGAAGAGAAGAGAAGAGGAGAGGAGGAGCACAAGTTTGCCTCAGGGCTTATAGCCTGCAGGGACATCGGAGGAACAGAAGAAGTCGGGGCACGCTTCAGGTCCATCGTGTACCTACCGCCTGTACCTCCAGTTCTGACAAGAAAATCCCATTCTACAAGGCTAGAACAAACTCAACGCGATTCAGTTCCCACTGCGCCGGTTCGGAACTTTGGAGGTTTTTCAGCCCTTCCGGAAAGCGCCCCCCCCCCCCCCCTCGCGCTCCAAAACCGATAAAATGAGACGAAGTGATGTATAACTGGCGTAAAACAAACAACCAACTGCTCGTCAAGATTGAGAGGAAAAGCAGACTGTGAATGAACATCGAAATAACAAAAAATGTACCCACGTTAGTTGCAGTTGACGCCAAACGCGAATGAGAATTCAGTTGGGAGAGGAGCGATGGTTTTTCTTTTTTTCAAAATTGAGTTTCCAGTCGCGAAAGTAATCCCAGAAGATCTACGTCCAGCTCCGGTCGAGGGTTCCGGAGAATGACAAGATGGAACCAAAAACGTGATTGCAATAATCGTTCATCGCCGAAATGCGAGTAAGCAAGTGAGTAAGTAAGTAAGTAAGTAAGTAAGGTCCTGCGGTGTATATCTATAGCCATAGAGTTAGCCTCCAGAACTGTGAAAGAAAGAAAACCGATTACGTTTAATTAACAGTTCGAAGGAATATAATTGAGAGGCGCTGGCCAAGTTTCAAGGTTTCTTTATATATTTAATTGACCTGCGACGAGAAGCGCGACGTCACTGAACGAATGAGATACCTACCTACCACCACCTTCCGCTTCGCTAAACGAAGAAAATCCAATAAAAATATGAAAAGAAGAAAAAGAGAAACAGAAAGACGATGCAATGCTTTGCATGTTTTTTTTTTCTTTTTCTTTTTTTTCTGCATCCGTATGAGATTCCATCGGATCTGTGAATTTCGTTTTTATCATCTTTTACTCTACCAACACCGGAGAAAAAAGTTGGACCGCGCTTGCAGCGACGCTCTCTTGACGATATCATCTGCGGTCATATTCACTGCATCCGTTTATTTTCTTTTTCATTTGTTTATACATATCTACCTATAAACTGTCTCCTCTGCGCGTCAACGCGCATATACGAGATACGAGGCAGAGTGTAGGTTATAGGCAGGTAAGGTGTATATCAGCTATAGCCGTAGTTGTAACTATATACGAATTACCGAGGACAACAGGCAGCCAACAATCTGGCCATGAATTCCCTCTTTAATCGAGGGACGCCGAGTGTCTTATAATGGAAAAAGTATTGACCGACAGGATGTCGATTATCGATGGTAAGTTTTTGCCTCGATTTGATTTTTTTCTATTTCCCCATTTTTCTTATTTTTTATCTTATTCTCCTCAAGCGCATAATTAGCTTTCGTTGTTCTAGCACGCCCTCAATTGCCCGGCTCCCGTGGCTCCCGTGGACCCGGTGGCTTCCGTTTGCGGACAAGTGCAGCTCCAGCGCGCCGCGCCCGCCCGCCCGGGCCGGGCCGCCCGTCCTCTCAGGACAACGCAGTCATCTCGAGACGATCTTATGTGCTCCCGATATTGTCCTTTTTTAAAATACAGCCGCCATTACGGATACGTAATACGTACCTATATAGCTCCAGGTATTATGCCTGCCTCCATGAATGTACGATACGTATCGTACGAGTATTTACAGTGTAAGTAGGTATGTACGTCCCCGCGTTATTCTTCCTTTCCTTACACGTGCGGTGGTCCGACACGATATGGTCTGCCTTATTCTAAAGAATATCCGTTCATCCGCGGCATTTGCGAATTCTGGCCGATCACGCGGTAAGACAAAAAGCCGAATAAGAACGACAAAAGGAAGGAGATGCAATGAAGAAGAACAACGAGAGGATGAATATAAGTTTCGGCGAACAATTTTCAACGCTCCTTAAATCCCCGTAATATCCTTAATTAGTCGAATATCCACCCACCCTACCACCCTACCAGGCCGCTTTCCCCTTTCCCCTTTCCCCTTCCCGCAACTACTTATACCTCCGCTCTTCATCCGCCGCAGCGAAGTTAATTTAACGGTCAAGTTCATCTCGCGCGAAGGTGTGCAGGCAGTGTAAATATCTATGTATATACCTATGTACGTATCTTCTCCCTCGGAAGCTCGTTTCGGAGACTAATGAAGGACGCCCGTACCCGTACCTCCGCGCCGGTGGCTACGTATCGCATATTGCGAGTGAATTCTGACGATCTATATTGTAGCTGCGGAATACAGGATATCGGCCGGCATACAAACGTCTCTCTGTGCGTATACACACCTGCACGTGAATAACATGTACTCGGACTGCGTGAGGACCGATACGCACTTGGATGAAAAAGAAGACGAAGAAGAAAAAAAGAAAAGGCCGGTAATGGTAATGACGATAATTCGTTATAAACAGTGTACAGAGATAGGTGTCCGCGCCGATGAATACGCACCTAGATACGCAGCAGGAGAAAAGTTAAGCGTCGCAAGAAAGTATCGGGTATCGGTATAAACTGTACCGTAGGCGGAACGGCCGCGTAATAAAAGTGGAAGCGACAAACGTCGCGGCGGCGCGGCGGTACAAGCTATTCCAAGAATACGCGATTAAGCCTCGTTCATTCACATCTCCCCGCTTATCTACCGGCACAGTGAGCAGGAGGTGTAGATAGGTGCGCGCACGGCATCATCTCATCTCGTCTCGCATCTCTTACTCGTCTCTTTCGTTCCCCTCGGATACCTGCAGCGTCGTAAGAATATGGGGGAGTCTGTACTTTTGTATGATAATACTGTCTTCTTCCTATTTCTTATTATCAGTGCCCCCCCGTGTGCTGGAAGAGGTATTATCTAGGTTTTCCTGTTTCTTTTACGAACACGCAGAAGATTTTTGAGATTTGCCGTTCCTCTTCTTCTTCTTCTTCTTCGTCTTCGTCGTTGTTGTTCATTTTTCGTCACTTTCTCTCCTTCTTTTCCTTCTTCTGTTGTCGTTTCCTCTGGCCTTTGCACCTCACTCTACACTTCTTTTTCTTTTTTCTTCACTGCACGTAGGCTACTCTCTCGCGTAATGACCGTCGCTATACGCTCGAATGCTTCGCGAGAGGCGAATCATGCTTGGACCCTCGAGTGTAGATCGAGGTATACCATCGAATCGAGGAGGACGTAACGGGCTCCCTTCTTCTTCTTCCTCTTCTTCTTCTTATTATTATTATTCTTCATCTTCTTTACTCAATTTATCTCCTCTTCGCCCCTCTCTCTTACGAGGCACACTCGGCCTCGAGATGTTTGATTTATTTTCTTATTTTTCCCTTGACAATCATCCAGATGCATGGATATTATCGTGAGCTGACCGCTAAGAGATGCAGCTGGCTCACTCTGGGTTCCCGGTTTCCACTTCGATGTACAACTAAATCGCGTGTACAGTGCCAACTCCTATTCTTTTCAGGATCGTACGATCGCAGGTAGGTATTTCTAAAGTATCACAGCTACTATTTGTTTGTTCCCCTAACGCGAATGGGGCTAGATTCACTATTGCTGAAATCGCAGACCACTCGGGTGAAAAATGACTGCGATTCAAACGATGTGGAAATCGGTTGAAATCGTGGAATCAATGAAACCGATGCGAGATCTTTAGTATCGAAAGCACTCGAGAATGCCAGAGAAATTCAGCGGATTACGGTCGAAGATTTGCACTAAAAATCGGTGGAAAATATGCATAGAAATCTCGAGATCGCGTATGCGCGATCGCTGGAAATCTCATGAAACCGCACCTCGCTCAATTATCCTCAATTCGAAGTATATGGTCACTTGGTATTACGTCTTCGGGTATCGCATCCACGCGTATTATCCAACATTGTAATTGATAGAAAGGAGAACAAGAAGAAAAAGAAAAAGCGGCCCCATAGAATATGGAATGAGCATGAGAATAAAAATTCGACACTCGAAACTGACACCAGCATCGGAGGTCAGAGGCTAGTCAAACCACGCGTCGAGATGAGAGTTTGTAATTGGACGATATATATGCCTGTAATACATTCATACGTATGTATGTACCTCGTGCTTGGCTTGTAACAAGGCATCGGAGAAATTTGATTAACCGTTTTTTCACACGAGTTAAAGTATCGGTATGTAGATGTACGTATACGTAGGTACATACATGCGCGCGGTCTATATGTGTTACAGTTAGTTGTCTGTATACCTACGAGAACGGTGTCAAACTTACGATACCTTCTCGAGACCGACTGATCGACTATACCGGTTCTGTCTCCTCAAAGACCGTTGAAAATCGGTGGGCCCCCTCGATCCGATTCTCTCATACAATATTCCCCGGCTTTAGATCGTATTTGAGTGAAATTTATATTTTTCAAATTGCCGATTTTCAGTCACAGTATATAAGTACACGACCGATCTCATGCGCCGCATTTTCCATCGGATTCTCTGTCGAATTTAATGTGCCAAAATCGTTGTAAGTATATATATACACCTATATACTCACAGGCATGCGCGATACTCGACGAGATCGTGAAATAATGGCTCATTGATTTCGCAAAACAATACCAAATCGTTGAACAAATTGCGTAAATCGAGTGGATGTATTCGTCTCGTTCCGTTCAGTTTCCCAATCGCGAACGAGACGAGACATAATATCATATCCAAAGTATTATACCGAAAGAAAGAAGACGAAGATCGAGCATGGGCGGAAGCGGACTGAAGTATCCACCGCGAGAGGTTATTATTGCATGGCTTACCTGCAGCAAAATTATGCTGCAGGTAGGTAATCGAGGGTACCTACATACCTGTATATACGTGCTATACACGTTTGCGGCAAATGAATCGTGAAATTATCTTTATTTTATTACTCGTCTTAGGTACAGTACGGTAACATGTACTGTCTCCGATTCTTGGGTATTGGGTATACGACGCACGCGATGCCTGTATAATATATATATATATATACCCATGTATACCCTCTGCGTTGCAGCGAATATTAACATTGTTATTACTGCTGATGTATTATTGCCGTTGTTTCTCTTATCCCAAGCCGTGCGTACGTCTGAGCGGAGCCGTACCGGTATATGTTACTTATGTAGGTACCGATTTTCATTCGGGCAGAAAGTGGCTGGTAGATCCGATTCTAGGGCCATATAATAGAGCGGAAAAATGAGCATTACGGTAAGCATTTGCAATTTGCTTGTAATTTCGTTATTTTCTTCTTCGCTTTCTACTTCAATTCGAATAACTTATTCCCGAGTGAATCCTCATAATTGCTGGCGTGAATAGAAAGAAAAAAAAACAGTTGTATGCCGGTTTTGCATAACACTGTGCGACCAAGTGCAGTATTCCTCGGATCGATTCCCGAAGAGCGAAGTGTAATACAGTGTTCAAATCCGGTTACAATTACCTATATGCGGATACGTTTCGAATATGTAGGTATGCGTTACCTATAACGTACAAAACTGCGGAGATCAAGATCGTTCGGCCGAATATCCTATATATATACAGAGCCGAATATAGAGAATTCCTGAATTCCAGTAGAATTTCAGAATTCTCGTAGGTATATAGTTACCTATACATATACCATATACATATATATACCTATGTAGGTTGGGAGGCTCCCTTTCGCAAATTCTGCCGCCGCGGCGAGCTCGCTTGCTCGCCCCGCGAAAGCACTGATGATAGTTTTTGCCGCGCAAGATTTTTTGTCCCCACCCCACCCCATCCCATCCCACCTCACTCACCCACCTTCCGACCTCATCCCCCTTCAACCGGGGGTGGATGATATATGGCCGCCCCCGAGACACTGGCCGCCCTCTGCAGAGCGAGACGCACGGATAGCCGGAATCCCGGAGAAGAATTCCTCTACGATATATATACCACACACGTAGTATATATCTATGTATAACATATTGAATCGTTAGCACTGATTTTCAGCTTTGATATTGCGTCGTGTGTGTAGTATATGGCAAAGATAGAATGTATATGCATAAGAATTATGTCGCATTTCGCGATCTCATTATTTTTTCACCAGGACGAAAGATATGTTTCACATACGAAATGTAAAAAGTGTCTATAAAATATTTGAAAAATTGATGACGGATACGATTGTTATTTTTTTCTTTTTTTCCCTGTTTTCACTTCGATCCGTTAGATTTGTATCGTCTGGCTGGTACTTTTTTTTTCATACATTTATGGTACAGATATGTTCCGGAAAATGAGAAAGTTGGAGAGGAAGGAGGAAGAAAAAGAAGAAGAAGTAGGGAAAGAAGAGGATGCGGGAGGGGGAAAACCGGAAAGGCAAAGGAGTCTCTATCTTCAACGAATTAGCAAAATATCAACAACTGCTCTGCCCTCCTACCCGGAGTAGAGCAGCAGCGCTATGAATCAACTTATTTAAGGGTAGTTGGATTTCGCGAGTCGATGCACGGGGACTTTCCCTCTCCTTCCCCTCCGGTGCCGGTATGAGAATGATTTATTGTACCTACTTCTGGTCTAGCCGTCCCCGGAAAGCCTCGACGACGACAACGCGATGCCAAATGAACGCAAAGTACTTTTCTATATTTATATATATACGATATAACACGTAGATTTCGTAAGTCCGCGCGATTTCATTCGGAGTATAAGATTCGGAATTTTCGTCCCCACCAATTGACGCTGGCGAGACAATTAAAGAATACCAAATTTCGAGAACATTTTATAACATTTTAGGGGGGGGGGGGGGGGGGCGTGACTTGATAACCTTCTCAGTTTTACCAAATGAATAATTGCCGTTACGATACCTAACCTCCGCCCAAGTTTCCCGGTTCAAAATACGAGTCCCATCCTTGTTGACACGTAGCATTGTGCCCGGAGGACAATGGCAGGTTAACGTCAGAGGTGCGCGTGCCAAAAGGCGAGAGGCGAAAGGCGAAAGGCGAAAGGCAAGAGCCGGAGGGCGAGGGGCGACGTAATTAATAACTTGGGATTGATTAAGGTGTCAGATAAGTCTATAGAGCGGTCGCCGCGGTCCCCGACGCGTTACAATATGATTAATAATTTTGAGATAGCGTCCCTTTTCACCCAACCAAGAGGCTGGTTTTAGGATTTCAGAGGGTAGTCGTCTCACAGCACGCACTTAGGCCCTAATAAATTGCTAATCGCTCGCGATGTCCATGCGCCAAATTATCGTTCAAATATTACATTCGAAGCGCTCGATGAATTGGCCATCGCTAAGGAGTCTTCGAAATCGTAAATACGTATTCGGGATAAGATTTGCGAATTATTTTTTTTTTTTTTTTTTTATTGTTTTCAAATCGAGGCAGCTTTATACGATTGTCAATTCTCTCCCGCCTCCTCCCTCCTTCTCGAGAGACGACGCGACGGGGACCCGCGGAGCACGAGAGGTATAAGGACACGGTGAGCGATCGTCTATGCAAATGTCTAATCCTTTCTAAAATCCGTTCAGAGTGACGTTGACGAATTGGTAAAGACTTTAAAATTCGCTCAGACAAATTGGGATCCTAAAATCCATTTGTTTTCGCCCAAAACTGTGCTGCGGGGCTGTTGGTTTCCGAAGGTATATACATAGAATATATACGTATATAATGGAGGAGCGAATAATCGTACGAATTTATAAAGCCACCGTGATTATCGTTATTAATTCAAGTACCTGATACGTAGAGCGAAAACGGGACTGTAATTTAATCGGCTAATACTATGCGCTTTGGTAGGCACTCCCCAACTCTATTCAATAATCAATCGAACGTCGATTACCAAGTAATCTCCTTCCCTGATAATGCGATCGGTACAACTCGTTCTCAACGGTTCAATCAAACCACTTAGGTGTGCAGGTTGATTGATTCATTGATTAATGCATTTTCTCGTAAGTATATTATATGTAGTACCCGAGCCCCGCACCTTTTTCATTCGGAATATCGTTCAGTAGATTGATTTCTATCAATAATTATATAAATTCTTTGGATGTAGTACGTATAGTATTCTTTCATCTAGAAACAATTTCCTATCCGCAACACCATTCTTTCGATCTTTCTGCTTCGAATATAGGTAAAAGTCATACGTAATAGTTACCTACAAAATTGAAACGCGAATTAAAATCGCTGATAAGTCCACGTTAATTTGGGATGTGGAGAATGAAATCGGACCATTTTTTGATCGACGTCTGCGCGTGCTTGTGATTGAATTTTTCGTTCAATTATATACGTCGAGAACGAATAGATCGATTTCAACTCTTGATAGATCAAACGTCGCAGGTTTGTGTAACTCGTGACCGATCGGAATTTTGCTCAGACCGGTTCATCGCTCTCTGTGTTATTGGGAAAAAAGTCATTTACCGGAAAAGGATACAACTGCAAATTTTTGTTCGACCATATCTGGCGAACAAACAGATGGATTGGAACTTCCGACAGACTGATCGATGCGCGCTTCCCTTCGTGCTTTCTCTATGAAAAAAAACGCTATGCTTATCAATTTTCGCACAAATCAATGGCAGTCACCCAACGAACTCGACGATCCGATCCTTCACCCTTCCCGATTACATTGCTCCAACAATCTCTCCGTCGTTGTACTACGAGGACGGTGAATGGTCTAGAGAGTAAAACGTTGTCGAAGAACAACGTGATCGGTGTACAACGATCTCAGTCTAAAACGAATTTTTGCTCAAACGAAAATACAGAAGATCACTGCACGATTTTATCTTGAACCCATCGCGTATGGC
Source organism: Phymatocera aterrima (assembly GCA_963170745.1). Classification (NCBI taxonomy): domain Eukaryota; kingdom Metazoa; phylum Arthropoda; class Insecta; order Hymenoptera; family Tenthredinidae; genus Phymatocera; species Phymatocera aterrima. The sequence continues at coordinate 7,956,746 of OY720668.1, read as the reverse complement.
GACGAAGAAGTAAGGCGTAGAGGCGCTCGCGTTATTTCGAAAATTTCAAGAGTATATACGTACTGTATGGAATAATGATAATTGATGAAACGTAACAAGAATCCTGTGCGATCGTATGGGGCGAGGGTTATATTATGGACCCTTAGTGAAAGTAGGCAGGTACCCAAACATCGTGTATGACCCGTGACAACTGAGATTGACATATTCAAATTGGTCACGAGATATAATCCGCGTGTAGAGTTTGCTTCGCGTCTCAGTGACAGTTGGACAAACCGCGGGTACGGGATCAACTCTTTACACGTGGCTTATACCAACGTCATGTCCGGCGTGTCACATATGCCTTCTGGATTCCCTCGAATTAAGTTATCCCTCTATATACCACCCTAAAACCTCTTTCCCTTCATTTCGCTGCCTCCCTCTCCCTCTCTCTCCCTCCCTCCCTCCCTCCCTCCCTCCCTCCCTCCCTCTCTCTCTCTCTCTCTCGCTTATTATACTTAATGGACAAATTGGATCCGTTTAAAAATCGTCCTCCTGCAAAGACCACGACGGGACGCACGGGGGCTCGAGGTGGGTACCCGTCTCGCAACCCTTGTAAAAAAGACGGAAAAAAAAACAAAATTTACGGGCGGTTTTCAGCATACACCTCCATATCATACTATTTGTTATCGTAAAAATTACGCGTTCGCGGTCATGTGGAAAGTGAAAATATTTTTCTCCTAACCCCTCGCGCATTGGCATTGTCTTTCGCGACGCTATTTCTAAAGGGTACATATAACTTTCGTCATTAATTATGTATATAGGTATATACGTACCTATATAAAATGATCTAGAGGAGAGGTGAAATTTATAATCTCAAGAAAACGTTTTGCTTCAAAATGGTTCATCGATTAACTGATTGTAGATTTTATATACCTATATCGGCGTCGCGGTCGTTTAGCACCTTGAATTCAAGCATCAAAGCTTGCTTGCGAACTAAAAATCAATTCATCACCGTGTGCGAGGAATATTTCTTCCCAATGAATATCTTCAACTCTTCCAACAGATATAGGTATAATTATCATAAAGTGAGTGAAAATAAGTAATAATGGAAGTATAAGGGGGGGGGGGGGGGGGGGATTGATTGATTTCCCGCGCCGCAGATGCGGCTAGGTAAAATGTAATTAGGTACATACATATATACCGAACAGCGATGTAGTATATGAGACCGATTGAACGGTTGGTATAGATTCTCGATGACATACATACATACATAGAGTTACAAGTCTGTGGTGAGAAGTAGTCGAGACTAGTGAGTAAGATGGAAAGGTATTAAGAAACGGAGCAAAGAGGAGAGAAACGGAAGAGAGTAAAGAGGAGGAGAGATGAAAAGAGAAGAGAAGGGAAAGATCTTTTCCTTTACTTGGGGCGATGTATCATTTGCTCGCAGGTCGTTAGCCGGTTTCAATTAGTTTTCCCTAGCTCTGACCGCCCCACGCCGTCCCACGCGGACCTACCCTTAATCGTGTGGGCCAGTTTTTTCTTATAATTAGGAAAAGCTCGTTAATGTGCGACGAGGAGACTCCCGTTCCTCCCCGCCCCTCCCTTCCCTTCCCGTCGCGCCATTCGCCTCTTCATTCTCTTCGCTTCCAACATCCCTCGATCTCTACGAGATCCTCGGTCAATTGTATACTTGAAAGTGAAACAGGTGAGAGACTACGATACCCCCGGGGGGGATCTCGTTGACGAACTCCAAATATTGAAAAAATTATTCATAATCGGGGAGAAAAGAAGAACAAGAAATGGTTCGAGAGCGATGAGAAAGGAGCGTAAGATATGATTCGTAGTATTATGTTTGTGATTCGAATGAAAGGCAGCGGTAATGACTGCTACATTATTTGTGTACGAAGAGTAATGAACCGCATATAACTCTGAGCGGAAAACAAAAAGAGTTGGAAAAAGAAACTGATGGACGTTCAGCTTTATCTGTCTAGTAGATTAGAGATACAGCGAGAATTTGAATAGGTATATGAAAGTCTAGTGGTCGCGTTTCAGTTGACATTAGTATATATGCATGGGCATATGTATAACTGCTTATCTGATTGCAGAGTTGTTCGATAATTCATTGATTGCAATGATTAATGCGCAATATTCTGAATTATTAAACCGAAAACTGTAACTTATCATCATTCAGGTGATTATTGTCAGACAAAGTTACCGACAGAGTGAAATCGAAAAACAAAAATCGCACAATAACGAAATGTGGATCCGCGGCGATGGATAAGCTGGCGACATCTAACGGAATATTTATTAACCATATCGACGCCGATATCACAGTGTTGAAATTATCTACCGAGAGATGGCGCTGATTGACTCTATGAGACCGTTGAGTGTAGAATACCTTTCTACACTCAACGATGAGACCCTCAGCAGAGCGTGAATTCCAAATTCAGAAGTTCGGAACTTGCCGTTTTTGAGAGATGCGGGAAAAAAAATTATTAAAAAATTTGAGAACCTTCTTCGCAAACCATTCCTTGAGTTACGGTATGTTTTGGGGAACAAAGCTAACAATAGATCAGATGTATATACATACATGCATTATGCATATACTCAAATATATCACATTCCAACTCGTGATTATAAGATATCGATGTGTCTAAATTGAAAGGAAAATGATAATAATAATAGTCACAACCATCATCAACTGTTTGCGCATCTCTTTTGAAAATTGTCTTCGTTGAAGGACAAAATTGCAATCTCTAAACCTATGTTTATGTTCTCGTTACAATATCAGAGTAAACAGTCAAATTTCTCCGCCATCGAAGAAAATGAATAGGAATAATGCTATTCAGCGAAATATTCGAGAAAGTCAACGGCACATTATTCTGTGTAGTTCAAAGTTTTTTCAAGCATTGACTTTCGTTCGATCAACAAACTCTCGGGAGCCTACGTCACCGCCACCGATCTCGAACTTTGTACTGAAATGCGATATTGTCAGATAAATTTGTTTACCCCCCGCGTGTTCGATGAACGAAAATGCAATCTCACTTTCGCCATAAGTTTAAAAAAACGAAAATCAGTTGTCTTTTTCTCTACGGACAATTGAATGAACGTTTTCAAACAAATTTCTATTATAAAAATAAAAAAACCATTACCCATTTTGATCGGATGAAATGATTAACGAAGAATAATTCTCGTTCAACATTTACAAACAAAAAAAGTTTCATCATATAAATCAGCGAAGAATCTTTAATATTCAATATCAAATCTTGGATAACTTACGCCAAGAATCGAATCAAGGAAATTTCGTGTTTTTCCATCGCCGAAAACCAAGGTATACATGTTTCAAATATTTAGGGCGGATTTTTTCAGACACACAGAGACTAGATTTAGGCGGAGTTCTTCATTCAAAAAACAAAGACACGATCTTTAACTTTGCAAAAACGAAAGACCAGAATACCTTTATGAGGATATAACATTGATTAAAAAATGACTCACCGAATGAAAGATCGCCAACTATCGACGAATCCTTTTTCAACAGCGAAGAACTCCTTCTCATGATCTTTGCATTTGAAAATTTCATTTCTGTTTTTGCCGTAATAAAAATCAGCCAATTCGTCTTTTTGATTCTTAGCTTTTATTTTGTCGTCCTCCTTAGCCTTTAGCGCATTTTCCACCCGTTCCTTAACGAGGAATGGATAATGAACGAATTAGATCTAGATAAACCAATTGAGATAATTATTGAACGAAATTTGAGAAATACAAAAAACTGGCTGCATACCACGCAATTTGAGCATGGAGGAGTGAGGATCGGATATTCTTGAGCACCGGGAAAGTACTTTTTGAGAATCGTCCAAACTTCTTGGGGGATTAGTTTCCTGCTCGCATCTGGCGTTTTTAACGCATCATGTTCGCAGAGTAAATCTTCATTGAAATTTATGATTATTTCATTATCTTCGCTATGTTTCCTCGGACTCTCCGGACAATCGCCTTGCTGCTGATCATTGTTCTCCGATCCTCCTTGTCTCTTTTCATCTTCGTTCGCATTTTCATTCTCATTTTCCATTTCTTCGGTGAATTTTTCCATCGCCAATCTGCGCCACGATCTCAAAGAATCTGTGCCAACAATGTAGCTAGTCTCCGTTCTGGAGAAAAAAATTCATTTAAATCATCGTTTGCTAATAAAAAAAACTAATGAAATCTATGCCTGTGCGTAAACAATGAAAAACAATCGTAAAATAATTAATAATCCACGACTTACGGTTCTTTGAAGTTCCTCATGAGCTCGTTAACTTCCTTTTGATCTTTTTCAAGAGCCATTTTGAAGCGTAACATTTTACAACGATGTTTAACGCAAGCTTCGCATAAAGAATTATCGTCAAGATGAGGACCGCCGCGATATTTATTATACAGCGTATCAGCCGCAGCTGTTGGAATATATTTGGCACGATTTATTCGCAGAGGATCGAGGCGATAATGTGGACAGAGCAATACAGAGGTATCTATTGGCATCATTTCACTTGATGTAAACCCCGAACTAGTTAGCCATTTCGATAACCAATCTGAAGGTATCCATTGATTATTGCTGCTTGATCCGGTATCGTTTGAAATTATATTGTAAACATCGATTACGAGCTGCCTCTTATCATTTTGATCTTCTATGTCTTTTTGCTGAAAGATTATTCAACGTATTTTTATTGTTCATCGAAATATTGATTATGGATATCGAAATGATTATAAACATATTATTTTTCAAAGATATTGAGATACCTTTTCCTGCTGAATAGCTAGCAAGCTCAATTCGTGTTTCACGTTTTCCTGTTTAACTAATTCTCTGACGGTATCGCTCACTTCCCACTTTTCGAACTCTATCTGCAAAAATACTATCACTTAAACTAATTGAATTATGAATTTATTTTTTTAGTTAGGAGAAGTAACGTAGGGGCACGTCAGACGAAACAGAAAAAAACCGTCGATTTGCGTATTTGTGCGCCACTCCACGAATTTGTGGTACTGTGGGAGCAAAAATGTTCCACCAGAGTGTTTTCAGAAATTGCTTAAATTGACGCAATTATTCTCACTCGGATTTTTGAGAAGTGCCATCACAGCACTCCATTTGTGGATTCATATCTCCGAAACTACCGTTTCATCTCAACTGGCTGATTCTTGCGGCATTTACTTGGTAATGAATGTGGCTTGATGGAGAAAAATATGAACTGAAAATATTTCTTTCTTTTGCACTTTTTATCAGCGATTGTTTCGTTAATTTTGTCAGTGTGGTCGCGGGACTACACAGACCATTAGGAAAAAAGTGTTTTCAAATATCCGAAGTCTTTATCTGCACACAAAAAAAAAAAAAAAAAAGAATCGTACGGATTCTTCAATAGTTCCAGGGAGAACATCAAAACGTGGAGCCGTGTGACCCTCTGGGCGCTCGCACTATTTCTACGCGCACATCTACTCAGCGGAGTTGAGTATCGTACAGAGCTTAGCTTGTGTTGCTTGCCTCTATTGATTGTTATAGAGAAAACCACATCGGTTAGTCATCTCACATACCATACCTTTTTAAATTTCCTTAAAACTACTAACGATAGCTTTTCAATTATGGGTCACGGTTATTTACCTCACGTGTTTGCTTTTGGGGAAAGAATTATAGAGAATATCTTGGACTTCGGAATTTATATAACTTACAATACAGGTGTTTCAGTAAATATAAAAGAGGTTTCGGATACACCAGGGTAACTGAACACCAAGGTATTCAGGTGACGGACGTCTTCACTAGAAGGGTTCCTGCATGTTACCTGAATCAAGGAATCATCTTTTGTATTTGTGGCAAATAATATTTCGGCAATCACTTTATGCCAACCGTTTTCTTGCGATATTTTGGAGGCTCTGAAAAAAGCCGATTATCACTTCAGTTTAGCCTTCAAAATTCTAGAATTGTTATTTTTTAACCAAAGACTAACACCGGATTGGTTGAGTACACCAGTCAATACACTATTGGTGCAGGTACGGAAACAGATTTCGCAAAAAAGGCCAATAAATTCGTAATTTCCCACATTCCTATGGAAGACACCCTTAGCGACATTGAACAGTGCACGAGAAATTCATCATTATTAAAACGCCAAGAAAGTCCTGTTGTAATCCGTTGGATCTACCGAAGCATTTTGAATATTCACGCCATGTCAATTTTCGGATGCGTGAGAGAGTGGTATTAATATTTTCCCCGAAAGAAAAAACAAAAGTTAAATAACCGTGACCTGTAATTGAAAAATATCGGAAAAAATATTTTTGGTTTGCGGAGGGAGACTTCGGGTATTCAAAAAAGTTTTCCTCTAATTGTCCGTGTATCTCTGTGATAACAGCGACAAAATTAGTAAAACAATCGCGATGGAAAGTGTAAAACAAAGCATTCCCAGTTCGTATCTTTCTTTATAGAGGCACATTCATTACCAAGAAAATGCCGTAAGAATCAACCCGTTACGATGAATAGTTTTGGAGAAATGAATTTTCAAATAGACTGCTGTGGGGGGCACTTCTCAAAAGTTCAAGTGACAATAATTGCGTCGTTTTGGGAAAATTTTGTCTTACGTAGTAGTAGAAATTTGTGGGGTGGCGCACAAATCCGCAAAATGACGGTCCTTTATGATCAGTCTGAATGGCTCATATGTGAAGCTTTTGATGAAAAAATATATTAAAAATAAATAACACGGAGATTGTGTTACCTCTTCATAAAAATCACGTTGTCCGCAGCTCATGGCTCTGTGAGCTGCTCCGTTGAGTTTTTTATAATCGATCTTTGGATTTTTCAAGCTTGGTGAATTGTTCAAAACGTTTGTTGTCGATTGATTATCATCGGGTGTAATTGAATCATCGAATTTAGGGTTTTCGTTAGAGCGAATAGAGTTATCTCGGCTTTCGTTTTCCATGTTAGAATCAGATTCATGTAAATTATCTTGTGAACTGCTTCTGGCGGCTTCTGCTACAGAGATAGTCTCCGATCTAATTGAATCTACGGACTCCTGAAGTTTTACATCAGCGTCTGCCGTCTTTTCATTGTTTGGCATCTCGGGTTGATGATCAAAATGATCAACGGTTTCTGTCTGTTGCATATTGTTCAGTTCAGACTCCGATCTTTTCAATCTATTTCTTTTTGACGTGTTCAATTTACCCAAATCATTCACTCTTTTGTACACCAACATGTAGGCCGTATTTGAAGACAAAAATCCTTTTGGCACACGAGAACGTTTCACGTTTTTAGGAGCATCTGTAATTTATAGAATAAGTGTGGTCGATTTTAACTGCGAATCAAAAAGTTGTACGTCCTCTTTACAATTGATTGAAGATGTATCAAACAATTGAGATTATTAAATTATTAAGGGAATTATTCTACCTGTAAGACCATCTTCGATACGTTTATTCTGCATCTTTTCAACTTTATCGTCGCTAAACTGATACCATTCTCCATTAGAGTTACAAATGTTAGCTATATAATGCCCAGAATGAGCCGAAGCACCTTTGTGACTTAAAACAGCGACTAAATTGTACAGATGAGTTTGCGGAGAACTTTTTAAATACTCGGACATGTCCAATTCCTCGGGGAACTGAATGAACGAATTTAATTTGCGCTTCTGTCCAGAATCTCTGTAAAATAATGAAACTAGATGTAAAAATCGCAAAATGAGGATTATAAAGAAAAATGGATTGAAAATAAAAACGGGAAAGTGTTTTACCGATGGAAAACAAAACGTAATAATTGAATATTCAGAGTTTCGGGAAGTGAATCAAGCCTGATGAATCTCCTGGCATCTTTTTTATCATTGCAGGTCGCGCAGAGGTATTTATTCGATCCGGTCAACTGTTCTTCCATTAAATACGTTTCCAAAGCTTCTTTCAAAGTCGGAGCCAATTGCAAATCGAGCTCATAAAATGTCGTCGGAGTGGAATATTCCGTTTTGCAAGTTGTACAGCTGCGAGAAACGATATTAGATACAACTAACATAATTGGGGTGTAAAATAGCACTAAAATTTATGAATGGACAAAAAACCAAACGCGTACCAATTAACGTAACTATATTTTCCTTGACTAAGTCTCTGAAGAGTTTGAGTAAGCGCAGTATTTTGTTGTAACTTTCTTTCAATATGGCAAAGAAGAAGTTTAGAAAATTCTTGCGCATCCTGCTGCGTTCTAGTGTCGAGACTTAAAGCAATAGCAAGATTGGTAGGATCCAATGCTCTCCTGTTCCCAAATTGTAACATCGCAAATATATATTGCAACTGGCCGACTGCAGTCACAGGATGATAAGGTTGACCATTTTTCTTCGACGTTATTAGGTTCTCACTTTCTTCTGGATCTTCGGTTATTTTCCATTTGTATATAACTCTCCTAGGGGAAAGTTTCTCAGTTGTATTATTTGAATAATTTTCGAACAAATATCAGAAAATTGATAACAGAATCCTTCTCTTCTGATCGTTAGTTATACATTACCTCATGTCTTCGTTGTGGAACCAAACTTGAATTAAACTATTCACGTAACACGTTGCTCCTAAATTTTTTAATCCTACATACTGCGTCGGATCTCTTAGTTCTGAAAGCGAGCTTTCTAGCGGAGCTATCTCAGCCGGTTGTGATTTTATAAATTTTTCCTCGCCCATTCCCGTCAAACATTGCGGATTGTTCGTGCAATTTCGTCTATGGCGGAGGGAAAACAACTTTTTTGTTAGGCCCATGTTCATAACAGTGAAGAAAAATGATATCAGCCGTTTCAACACGAAAATGTTGGAAAAAAAAGCATTTTCGAGCTGTTTTCGGCGAAATTTTGTAGCCAAAAAAAACCATTGATTTTTTTTTCAAATTTGAAAATTTCAAGATCGTGAAAATTTCAGCCACGGAACGCTTAGAAATATAATTTTTTGTAACGTTTCGGTGTCGAAACAGCTGATAGCATTTTCCGTGATTGTGGTAAAGTTGAGCCCGATGAAAATGATCGTATAAAGATAAATTCTTACTTGCAGTTTTTGCAGTTTTTCAGACCGACTCTATAGGCAGCTTTCATGTGTATTGCCTGGATTTGATCAACTGAGACATTCTCTATCCAAGACCAAGCTAATTTGTCTAAATCTATTTTCTTCACTGGAGCCATGTTTCCAACTGGAATTGAATGCAAATTATCGTAATGTGTTTATAAGTTTAAAATTTTCCCATTATACTAATAATTTCGATGAAAATATTATTTTGACTAAGAAGAAGAAGAAGAATATCGAGAATAGGCACTCACCGAGGAGATGATGATAAACGCAGATAAAATAACCTTTCGATACGAATATATTTGAGGTTAACCGCCGTTGTCAAATCACTGTATGTAGTATGTCGGTAGAGGCGGCTTTTTATACCAAGTGGTGATGTTTGTTTACGTTATTTTACATTCTTTCATTGCTTAGAATCGAGGTTAAATTATATTTTATATTCTATCTTTATTCAAAACAATACGAGGATTATTTCGGTCTAAGTTTTGGGTATAATTTCGTATTATTTACAACAAAAATATGCGAAAAATACAACACGAAAATCAAATTCACCGTACTCTCATTACAGCACGCATGAATAAAACTCGACTCGAGTTGACTGCGCGAGCACATTACTGTACGGGTTCAACGCTGCCATATGCAATTCGTATTCCTGCGAGAACCGTATTTGAGTAAGGTGAGTTTTTCAATGGCGTATCAAAGCCAAACATAACAAGTTTGATATCGTTGAAGAAATTAATCACCGTCTAGAATCAAGTCTTGATTACACTATTTCTCATTCCCTTTCTCGTTCATTTATTCATTTCTCTAAAACTCCTGACAAGCTCCAACTTACGGGAAATATAAATCAAGTTGCATCTTCATTTTTTCATCGTGTATCTATAATTCTGAGAGATCAAAGTCAACGGATGTATCCTCACTTTCGTTTTTTCTCTGTATATACCAACGAACTGTGCATCCTTTTTTAGAGAGAATATATTCCGATTCAAATAACTCGATCCATCGTTGTATTATAAACTAGCTAGTGAGAAGTGACAGCTAGCTTGCACGTCGCGGTCGGTATAACCTAATAGCGGTATTCTCTTATTTTGGTTATAGGATTAAGCCACTACGTGAAGATTAGTGGAGAATATAGCATAATCCGAGTTGGGACAACATGTCACTGTCACAGCAACAAATAGGTAAAGAAAAACAGTTCCAACGTTCTCTTTTATGTGAAGTTTTGTACAAAGTTTATCATCCACGTGCACGACGGTGGAGGAAGTTGATTGGTTCGATTGGTCGACAGTCGGTCACGTGATTGTTGGTGAACCAATGAACTGGTGGCAACTGTGATCATTGGTGGAAATATGAATGTGTTCTTTTTCCAAATATTATTCGAATCGTTGACTGAAGAATACCCAAAGACAGCTCACTTTATGGGCTTATTCGTAAACAAACAAACATAGTATGTTGGAGTTTTCATTATATTTTCGTTATTTTTTCATGTTTTTTGTTTTAGTCGGTTCGGATCTGTTGTTAGAATTTTTGGAAATAGCCTTCAACAGTATATTGTATGTCAGAAGTTTGTATCCAAAAGAAATATTCGTGAGGAAAAAAATATACGGTATCGGGGTACAAGTCTCTGAACATCCAGAATTAAACGCGTACATTAAAGAAGTGATCAATTCTGTACACGAATTGATTAAACAGGATGAGAACAGCGTCAGAAGAATTACTCTATGTTTTTATGATCGGAGTAAAACACCGATTGAACAATTCGTCTTTGACTTCGGGCAATTGAAAGCCGATCTAGCTGTGTGAGTACGAAGTTCTGCGCAACGCGTCAATTTGCTGCCAACTTCGAATTAAAAAATTACCATAATATGTGATCAAATAGTTTGAAAATTTCTTCCGATCATTTTCGCTGCTGTGCTAGAATTTTTTTCTTTTTCTCTTCCCTGTTCTTCTTCGCTTTTAGGGAGGATCCATTTTTCTTGAAAACCGAAGAAGCACTGAGAACATTTTGTCTTAAGTTGTCAACGTCGGGATCGTATTTGAAGCCACTCCCCGAAAATTCGACATTCTCTATCCAAATTCATACTGACGAAGCGGCTCTCATCGCGCTAAGTGAAAATCCAAAATGTGAAAATTTCCCGTGGATCGAGGCTGATGAAGGCACGATTGATATAAAAGATCAAATTTTATTACCATTGAAAACAATAAATACTGAATATCTCAAATTACAAATGTACGCGTTGGAAAAAGAAACTAAAAATACAGAATAGAAACGAACTATATGATTGTTTATTGGTGCTTCTTTTATCTTCATTCCTTTAATCTCACAGCACTCTTTATAGGTATATAGTTAGTGGATTTCATATAATTTGAGCATCATTTCTTGAAGAATGAATCAAATAATTACATAACGGACTGTATTGCGAATCCTACTACATATACGTCGATCGACATTTTGAACAATTATGTTCATCCGCCTCTTTTTTATTGTTTACATGAATATAATATCCTGTGTAACAAAGGATAACTGTTCTGTTAACATCCTGTTTTGTTCCATTGTCATGAATCTGTGAGTATATCACTAGAATGGTTTTCCTTTTTTTTTTCTTTGATTTTTTTCTTTTTGAATTTCAAATTGAGTTAATTATATAAAGAAATTGTTGAATTCTAACTAGCCTCGTCGCTTCAATCATCATCTCAAGAATGGCAATAGTACCGCGAGGAGGACGTAGGAACAGGCCGTCAAGCTCGAACCATGACTAGTATAGTATTCGCCGATTTTTGCCGAATAGGCTGCAGCATGAGCGACAAAACTCTGCTCATGGGTCGAGTGGAATAGATGAGCATAGGGACCTGAAAAACGGGAGACAATCATAATAGTTATATTAAGCCGGTTTCCAACAATTGTTCCAATGTAGGCGAAGTTCTAACATTGTGTAATTGTTCTCACCTATAGCATAAACAGCGACATCAACTCCGCTGTGTTTTCCTTCGTCAGTTATAACACTGGCTTGTTGACTGTAAGTAAACGCGGTGGTATCATTGAGAGAAGGATCATGCCTCACAGCTTTTGTCGAATTGTGAACTTTGTAGGCCATATTTTTTATACCTCCAGTCGCGTAGCCCAAGGTCGTATACGGAATTCTGTCGTATACAGATTTTTCGGCGATTCCTACGTAAGTAAAAGTTGTACTAGGGTTGCGCGATATTGTGTATTAGGGAGTATATACGATACAACCTATTGATAGACAATTGTCCGCTCCAACAGCGATATATTTCTGTCCATGAACTTCGAAAGTTTCGCTAGATTCGCGAAAGACGTGAGCGGATTGCGAACCAGAAGGAAATTCACAGTTTGGAGGTGACCATTGAATATATTTCATAAACGGAAATAGCAGATGCGAGATATATGGCTGCACAAGATCGTTCGAAAAATGTCACTGTATTTTGTTGGAAGACGAGTGAGGTTCGTCCATACAATTTTCAATGCCAATTTCATTTGAAAAACGACTCACCCAGAATATTAGCTCCTCTCGGGGCGTATCCTCGAAAAGTCAAAGCATGACCGTGATCGCTCGTGACTATAATCAGTGTCTCGCTTGTGTCAACTAACTCTAGGGCTGCTTCAATGGCTTCAGAGAGTCTGATAGTTTCTCTCAGAGCTTGAGCCGCGTGACCACGATGATGAGCAAGGTCGATCAGACCCCCTTCAACCTAAAAATCAAGTACTTTTGGACTCTCTGCACAGAAGTGAGCGGTATCATTCGGATGAAGAATGTTCGGAAAGATCCATGGATCACTATCAATACTATATTGCAGACTATCATTAGAGCTTCAGTTGTACCATTAGAACGAATCCCTTTTCTGACTTTTGCAGAACTTTGATAGCAGTTCTCGTCATGTTTTCCAGGCTGGGCTGCCCCGTAGGGCCGGCATCCCTCATCCAGTCCATGCTCATATGCTCGTTAGCAAATATACCCAGAAGAAAATCGGTCTCGTCTGGATCGACGCTGAACAGTTCTTCATTATTCTGAACCACTGTGTGCGAGACATTCCTACGAGATTTATCATCAGCCCAATCTTTGATAAGATCTCGCCCGTCTTTGCTGTAGCAAACTGACAAATCAATCGCATCGCCGTCTCTGGAAGCTGAATTGCTTTGTAACATTTGTCTGCCACCGCCCATAATGACCTAAGAGAAATAAGAACGTCTATGTTCGTTGTCGTTTTTTTTTTTGAAACTTTATAAATCTACGTAAACGCGGTGAGGTTTGTCAACTTGTTGACGGGTGAGCTTCGTTGACGTACAAACTGACCTTGATATCTCGTCCGGGGGCATCCTCGATCAGTTGTCTCGCGATATCCTTACAATCTGCTGCAATTTTAGGCATGGCATCTTCGCATTCCCATTCTCTATCTGCCGAGTGCGCATAGGTAGATGCTGGAGTTGCATGAGTAACCGTTGTGGTCGTTACGACACCTGTAGAATGTAATGAAGACGAACGGCGTTATCGTATCCGCGTCGATTAGGGACGAATCCTCGTTTACTTTAGCGACAAATTCGTGGCAATTCGTGCCTCACCCCTTACCTGTGTCTTTTCCGGCGGCTTGACCCCAGGCCACAATTGAATCGAGTTGATTTTCCCTTTTAAGGGATGCTTCGCAATCGGATAATTTCACACGAGCGTCTACACCTACGACCCTGTAGTTCGTCTTGACTCCGGAAAACATTGCAGTGGCTGTCGAAGCTGAATCCGGAACTTGTTTGTCCGAATCATAAGTCTGTGGAAATGATTTGCCGAATTATGACCGATTGAAATCATTCAAAACTTCAATTCCACGTCTTCGGAAAGTGTGTTGATTCGATATCGAACGAAATATTGAAACGTGAACACAACATGATCGCCTCCCGTAACAGATTTCAGTTCCGATCGCGGATTACGAAACCGTCGCAGCTTGGCAATAATTGCATCTTGTTACTATACTGACATGTGAATACGTTAATACATTGCCCGATAGGGTCACGATCTCTGATTGCGATAACATCTGTTATCTAGTATACATTGGAGTCATTGGGTCCGGCCCGTGCAGCACACGGAGATTACAAGTATCGCAGTATTGGTGATAACATAGATATAAGCTGATCAGAATGTATCTATAACTAATGTATCATTAAATTTCTTGGAGTATATCAGCAGATGATGAAAGTTGCGTAACAAAATCGCTCGAGTATATTTTTCATTCGATTTAAAATTGACGGATAGCAATTTTCATTCGAAGCCACTACAGCGCGGGCATTCCAACGCTATCGCACTTATCTGTATCGCTCTGCGCAGGGATGGGGTAAATTTTCTCGCAACGCGACATGCTTGGAGCTCAATGCTGCAATTAGTTCCAATCAACAGAAGGGTTGAAATTACGGCGGGATTAACAAGTTAATCTCCCGTAACACCGAGAGGAACGGCGAAAGTAGTAAAGTCTCGCGACGAATGGCATAATTAGGTATCCCTCGAAAAATCTAACCGAAGAATGGTTGAACTTTAGATGTGAATTGAATCGCAAGCTCCTCGCACCGTTGACCAACCTGAAAGTTGATAAACGTGTATATACATACAACCGCAAGCGTTGTGAGATGCACGAACGACTCGCATTCCGCAGTTCTGAAAAAAGATGCGTTCAACGAGATCGGAAGTTCTACCTGATTTCTATGTGAAAAAGATGAAAACCCTCACCGCGTTGTGATTGTGACTGCAGTCGCGATAGAATATGTATGATCATTTGTCGATTCAAGTCAAACTTGAGAAACTGTGAGTTCAAAGTTGATTTTTGGAACTTCAAAAATTCACAAAATCAAAAACTCGACGATTGAAACGGAAATGGAAAAATATTGTTAATTCTTATTGAGCGATGCTTCTGAAGTAATTAAAGTGTACTTGGAAAGCATTGTCGCCTAGTTTCCTTTCAAACATCGTGAATCAAAGATGCAGGGATACGAGAATTAAATTTTACATGAGACGATTATCTTCTGCCTTGTCGTGAATATTGGGTCAAGTCCGTATTCTTCTTTGTCAGACTCGTGATATCGGCTGCGTGCACAAGGTCTTGGCTATCAGACTTGTCATGGACAACTAACATAGCTCCACGAGCGACGATCAAGTACAATGTAGTTCATACAGGCATCGGACTATCTGTCCGAATATCGCCGAAGAGTTATAGTTCTTCGGAGTTTCAGCGTTCGTTGTACTCCCGCTGATCGTTGGCGAGATCGAATCGATTATACAGAATTCCCTTCTGTCTTTAGTTGGAAAGATGAAAAAGGTTCTCCGGAAATATCAAACGATCTTGGAAAATAAGCCCAATGGAGTCAGGAACTGATAGCGGGACCAAGATCGAGAACACGGTCATTTATATCTATAGCACCGGGGCGTGAGTCCGCGAGGGACTTCCCTCTTCCTCTACGTTCTCTTAATAAAGATTTGCACAATATCAAACTGCCGATATAGTTTTAGTTTCAAATCTCCACGAGTATGAAGAACGCCCGATGGATGGTTCCTACTGTATATACGAGTTTTCGTTGTCTACGCAATCTAGTTTGTTCGAATAGTAATTGTACTTCAGTATTCCCACGAGTCATAACTTTGACGAGTGGACTGGCTATCGGAATCGTTAAAAATTGTCTCCTCGTAAAAAGGTTATCATAATTGAGTACCGACCAAGATTCGATATGCATGTAACTTTTTACTCTCGTCAACCCATATTTATAAATGTACTTATACGAAGGGCCAATGAATGATCCGATTCCACGACATCCAATACCCAATCCTATCCACCGATTGTCCATTTGTTCAGTTTCTTTATTCGTTTTGCGGACTGTTATACGAGTCCGTGATGCCGAATTCCAAAATGATCGCTCCAATGTTCTTCGCTTCTTTACGCCGATTTATACCGGTCGGAATTCTTCTAATTATGGCTACTGCTGTAGTCTTTTCTCTCAGTTTTCACGGGCGGCGATCACATCGTCGGGGTTTCCGTACGCGCATCGCCCATCGCTTCATCAATTCGTATACGTTGTATTGATCAAATTCCTAGGTGCATGATACGCCTACAGGTTTTCTGATGACAATGGTCTACGATTTCTTCCGGTACACAATTACAATATTGTTCCGCAATAACGCCATCGAGTAGATCCAGCGTACACGCGGAGAAGATATCATATGCTTCGAGTTGAACGAATAAACGGATGTTCGCAAAGATCGCGGAATGCGATTCGTACGTGAATTTTGTAATTTTCTTTCTTCTGTTCATCTACTATCTATATAAACATAGCGTTGAACGTTATCTCCACAATTTTATCCAATCGTGAGAAGATCATCTCAGATAAATCGTCCTAATCTTTTATCTCACAGATATAATGCTAGTGCAATTCATCCCTCATCGTTATCTAGATAAATCTACCGCTCATCTTCATCCGTTGTCAGCTGTCAAGATGAGATATAGGCTCATTGTGATCGTTCCCCGTTCGATCCGATTTGCAGAACATTGGACGTGACTTTTTTGCGTCTCATAGGCAACTAACTCGTCAATTATTATACGACTAACGATTGAAATCAATTTTTGAAAAAAAAACAGAAAGCCTGCAACTTCGAGGCTGCGATGAAAATTGTACCCCGTAACCGTTATCTTTTTCATCATCTAGACAATTATGGAGACAATCCCACCTCGTAAAGAGATAATGTGACGGAAGATTATCTTCGATAATATTTAGATGAATCGGTAGACGGATTATCCTAACTTTGTCAAGACAATACGATTCGTTATCTTTTACAACACCGTGCATAATAAAATACCTTGAGCAATCCAATATGAGGGAATCTCTCCCAAGCCAGGTAACTTTTCTCACCGCCGTTATGAATTCTACTCGCTGCTATGGTTTCGAAACTCATGCCATCTCCGATAAAGATTATTACATTCTTTGCCGTATTCGTGTTCCATTTATACTTCAAGGAATCTAATACTTCCGAACGTCCGGCTCCATTCCAAAAATGTTTGTCTATACGTTAAAAGAAAATAGTTTATAATCAAAGATAGGCGAAACATCTTACTGCAGTTGCATGAACAAATTTCTCCGCTCTTCTGTACACGTTCAGCGAAAGAATAACCGTTCGGGATAAAACTTTCGTATGATAATTGATAATGTTATTTTTACGTTGATTTCAGGTCGAGGATCGATTGATATAGTTCCAAAAGCTTACCCTCGGCCGCATTGAGTCCCCCAGCGAATAACGTGATCAGAAATAATTTGAAAATTATAAAAAATCTTCGATTAGAATCGTCCATCGTATACTGTATACTGTGGAACTGAAGTCTCCCTGAACGACTTACGATGGACCAACTGGCAGACGAGCCCTTCAAACGACTAACGATAAGTTCTTCGGCCAAGCGTTTCCCAGTGTCATATGAGATGAGAATTTGAGTGGGAAAATGGACAGAATGGAGGGGACAAGTATTGGACCAATTTCAAAGCGATGTGTTTCACCCCACTCAGGTCCGCGAAGAAGTGGTATCGAGTTTTCAAATTCTTTCCAGTCTAAATTTCCGACACGTCCATCCGTGACCGGACCAAATTCCGGAGCATGGAATTGTTTCATCTCTATTCACCTCGGACTTTGCATGATTATCCTACTATAACTGTTGAATATTTTGAACTTTTTCATCAGCGCACAGCTAGAAACGTAGACTTTAATCGCCTTCGATACTTTCCTCTAACATGTTTCTGTCAAACGAATTGAACGAAATCCGGCACCGAATTCGCCATCAGATAGATAACTATTTCGGTTATCAGTCCTAATATAATGAAGCACGAATATCGTACTCGAATATTACGACGTTTCAAAGAAACCGCTGAAACGATGTGACGGATAGTATATGTACATCTTTGGACACTCTTCTCCTGGCTCGCGCTGAGTTTCGTTTTCTAAAAATATAGCATCTTCGGCGCTCATAATATACCACGTGCTCTGCTATCTTTCAGCTTGTTTCTTTCGCTTGCGAGCCGCGGTGTTAACACGTGTGGAATAAAATCTACCACACTGCTGTCACGCGGAGATACGCGCCAACGATTAACGAACAAGCAAAGCTTACAGATAGTTGTTGAATGACGTCAAAAGACTCTGTAAGTAACCTTTGCCGCCACTGTAGATTGGGTTTACGGTGTAAACCTCGTAGCCTTCCCATAACCAATCCGGAGATAAAAATATCGTAAAAATAATTAAAATCATGCAGCTGGCTGAAGGCCCGAGTTATGAGAAATAGAACATGAGGTCAGCGTGCTGCGATCTTCGTAATTTCGTTTACAGGCTGCACGGTTTTCTAATTGGACGAGTAAATATGTACGGTCAGTGTAATCGCATGAAATTCACGATTGGAACTGCACAAACTGTAATCGCAAACATGTTCATCACATGCAGCCAATGATATGTTTCGAAACTGACCGAGGAATAGCTAGGATCCCGAAGCTATTGGTTGTTCGTCTTAGCTCCGCGAGAGTCCGCAAAGAAATCGTTGGCTCGTAAAATTGAAAATTCTGGGAGAAGATGCATTTCTATCCCGGGCTGCTGAGATGAAACGGTCGAAGACGGGAGTTCTCTTGTTTCACGTATATAAGTATATTCTTCATTATCAGGAGATGAATGTATACACGGCAAAAACATTGGCGATGTACAAAAACAGCCGCCGCGAGTGCTGAGTATATCAAAGAGTACATGGATCACCGCAATGCCAAGCACCGCAGGCCTGAACGAAAGTCTTCAATATCGATTTCACAATCGTCGATTTCCTTCAAAGTGACGGCAACGAATCATTCATAGAACTATCGCGATGGTTGCAGAGAACAACTGCCGTCCTTAGAATGACTGGACTTTGGTTGGTACTCTACTCGATGGAACCTACTTGGCGCCGGGCACATTTCTTTTGCATAAACTTGGCGAACACTAAACTCTTGTGAATCATCCGACTACGTTTCATTCGAACTGTACGGAAGCGGTATTTGAACGATTCGCAGATTGAATATCGCTGGAATATCGCTGGACAGGATCTCAGATGTTTGGAACTGTGTGCCGAATGTAGCTAGCGCCAGCTCCATTGATGAGGTTACAAACCGGGTGCAGGATGTGGTCGAGCGGACGCGTCCGCGAAAGGAGGAGGCAACCGGAGCTCCACGTTTCATCGTCTCCCGAGTTCATGGTGGAAATGAGAAACGTCGGACAATGACGGACGCACAGCCGTCGGATGATTATAGGTTGAAAACTCCAGCGGTCAGCGAGTTACGTTCAAGAATCGGAACCGAACAAAGCTAATTTGACAGCGATCCATGGAAGTCGAATTAGAACAAATGTCGAATCAATGGAAAGTATTGTTGCTGTTAATTTTTAGATTCGATGCGTCGTGGTCGAAGAAGCGAGTGCTCCACGATTCGATCTGTTGTTCGGAAGGCATGAACTCATAATAACCACGACCAAGGTGAAGAATGCCGGCAAGTGGGGGTAACGGAGTTATCGAACATGCAGTCGTGTGAACGTGTAGGTATATACTTGGCGAGTGATAATCTGATCGACTAAAGGCCAAACATATTCTTGACAACGTATTAGACTCCATGCGAACGTGCGTGGCCTTGAATCGGTCGGATACTATCTTGCCAGGCGTACAAGTGCAGGAGACAGAATGAAAAAGGATCAGAGGCTCCACGTGATGCGACAGAAGCCTCGGGACAGGACTGACGAGGCGTCCCATGTACGCAACAGGCCCCCGGGAGAACATGGCCTTGATTTTGTCATTGTACTCGGGTCTAGTGGACGCCATGACGTAAAACGAGGTCGAACCTTGACTGTGACCAGCGTAGATAAGGTTCTTCTGCCTAGTAGTGGCCAAAGCGTAATCGATCATGGCAGGGAGATCGTAGTAGCCGATTTCGTGCCAGGAGAAACTCCAGAACTCTTCCTTGCTCATGTTTTCAGTGGTATTTCTTTGACCAAGTGTTATCTCTCGCGTTTCCCATCCAAACGTCGTATCCGGGATCAGATAGAATATAACCTTAGAGAAACGTGGAGGACATTTCTCGCTTCATCATCTCTCGTAGTTTATAACCACCGCGGGATAATTCGTCTGCAGGTTCGCCTACCCAAAACCCTTTCCGGGCCCAGTTGTGACCCAATCCGGTGGAGTTGGAAAGAAGACCGTGCATCAGAAAAACGACAGGCCTGGGCCGGGCAAGAGGATCCTCTGACGAAGCCCAGGCATTCGGTGTACTCCAAGAATGTAACCGTCTTCCGTCACCACGTGATGAGTCTCAACGCGGTAGCCATGTTCAGCGATCAAGGCGGGCTTTTAAACGGAATCGAACAAAGTTTCGAGTCATTGTGAGTTTCGTACGAAACACCAATCTCTTGGGTGCTGGGTTCCAATATAGTGCTACTGTATATTTACGACTGTGGAAGTGGCGTCTCCGGATGTCTCGGCGACCAATCTCACGACCGATTCTTCGGACCGTACCATCTGCAGAATAGAAGCAGAGACGATGAGACGGTACGGTCGAAGACGAAGCAGATTGAAGCAACCAGGAAAACCAGCGCTAACTTCATGGCGGCAGTTATAGGGATGCCATTGTGGTCTGAATTTCGGTGGAATATGTATATGTACTCATTCCACCGATTGGCACGATGATAATTGATTATCAACGTGCCTGGAATTATTATTATGTAGATATCTGGACACATGATAGATATCTAGATACCTAGATATAGATCACGCTCTCTGTGGATCATTGTTATCGGCCGCTGATACAGCGTTACCGGCGGATCGCCGGTTTCTATCGGTTATAACGCGCAGGTGCAACGTGCTTTGTGGCGTCATGCGCAAGAAATTTCATTACTAAAGCGTTTTCGCCCACAACCACGATGTAAATATTCTTACATCGTGCCCACAACTCAACTTCTAATCTCATTCCTCCGCAAACTAGCCGAAATAACCTGATGCGATTTGGTTCTCATTGATTCTGATAGCTGAGCTCACGACAACAAGAAAGTTAGAGAGACATGATGTCATCTCCCCATAAAATATTTCACCCAAATCCGGGTTGGATAGGCGGGAAGATTTCATTGCAAGCTGTTGGATAGTCGCCGCAGTGTCACCACAGCTTACGGGTTTTGCTGGATGACGTGAGTTTGCATCGCCTACGCGCAATTTGACATGATATGGCGTTCGTCTCGAAGAAATGTTCTTTTCACTTGAGCATGTTACAAAAGTAAAGCACAAGCTCTACAAATTGTTTCAATTCTTGGCTCGAGCGGAGTAATGCTGGAACGAAGTTCAAGCACCTTATCTTTCATCTCGACTTGGATAATTTGATCGACAAACAGCATGTAGCAACAGAGATAAGAGAGCGGGTGTACAAAAAGATGTAGGTTCTGCTTTGCCGAAATTCGGTTGTATTCGTATGTTCACTGAAATATATCTAACAAGATATTCAATCACTGTATTCTTCTTTCATTATTTCTATGACCGGTTCATAGACGAGTTTGGGAGCATCGATACCCCACATGAAATCTAAGTGATTCCATTTTCCGTCAGGGACTCGGATCATTTCCTTCGGATTTCCAAGTTCGGAATACAGCTGAGCAACGTCCTGCGAATATCACAATACGAAAGAAAAACAATAATCTATGAGGAGGAAGATCGAGAGGCAGGAATAGAAAAACCGTGACGAACGTTAGGGGGGCGACTTACTTTAACCGCGGCCATCCAGTCGTTGTCACTATACATCAAGTAAACCGGAGCTGAAATTGCGCCTAAATTGTACTTTGGTGGCGTTAACCTGCCATAGACCTTGAAGTTCTTGACCCAGAGGTGATCGTATTGCCTGAATTTGTCAGATTTAATTCCTTGGCCGTAATGCACTATTTGACGACTTGATGAACCAGCTGGAGTATGCCCCAGAATGGTTGGCAGCATAGTCTGGAAATGGGAATGAACTTGAAGTACCATTCGACTGAACTGAATATCTATACTGACTTGATCCGGAGGAATGAATTGATCGACTCACCACGTTCAATTGTGCTTTATTGAATCCGCACAAAACGAAGATCACATTAGAGCAGAGTACTTGTGTGAGAGCGTCGTCATGGCAAAAGACATTTCCGGCTGTTTCGATCAAATCGGACGACGGTAGAAACTCGTGGACGCCGAGCATGCTGAAGATTGCCTGGAAATAATGGATTATTGAATAATCAGGACAGTTGAGCGTTCCAGAATAAATCGCAAGCTACACCCTCCCAATTTCTTTACCCCCAAGGTGTTCGCGCCGACGGATGCCATTCTCAACAAAGGACTCTTGAGGTTTCCCATGTAGGCGACAGGTGCCAGCGAGAACATAGCCTTGATTTTGTCATTGTATTCCGGTCTTGAAGATGCCATAACGTAGAACGAAGTTGTGCCTTGACTGTGACCAATGTAGAAAAGGTTCTTCTGTCCAGTAGCGGCCAATGCGAAGTCAATCATTGTCGGAAGATCGTAGTAGCCGATTTCATGCCAGGAGAAGTACCAGAAATCTTTTTCTGATATGTTGGTAACGACATGTTTTTTGCCGTAAGTATTGCCTCTTGCGTTTCCCATCCATACGTCGTAGCCAGCATCGGCTAAGATATATCCTGGATGAAACAAGCAGGAATGTTTACCGGTGATTTTATTTCCATTTTGAAATCGGCAATGAAATCGAGTTGTAGATTGGTTAGAGTTACAACTTACCGAAACCCTTTCCTGGTCCCATGATCACCCAATCAGCAGAACTGGACAAAAGTCCATGCATCAGGAATACAACGGGTTTATTGTCGGATGCAGGACTCTTCGGGGATGCGAGGATTCGGTGCATTTCAAGTATGTAACCATCTTCGGTCGTTACGGGATGAGCTTCAACGGTGTATCCAGCTTTAGAAATCAACGATGGCTGTGAACATGATTATGATATAGATGAATAATCCGACGAAAAAACTCAGCGATCGACCTCACTTGCTTACAAATTGGTAAAGGTCGTATTATAAGAATTGGACCGATTTATACGTACAACAGGTGCATCGTCATCGCTTGATTTTCTGGCCAGAATGTTTGCGACCATTTC
The DNA here is from genome assembly GCA_963170745.1 of Phymatocera aterrima. Classification (NCBI taxonomy): domain Eukaryota; kingdom Metazoa; phylum Arthropoda; class Insecta; order Hymenoptera; family Tenthredinidae; genus Phymatocera; species Phymatocera aterrima. The sequence continues at coordinate 7,933,579 of OY720668.1, read as the reverse complement.
CTCGGTCCATACCGTATCTGCACCTTCATCTGCAATTGCAGATCCGATTGCTGCGACCAAACAAATGAACAGCAGCTTCATTGCTTCTATTAGCGATAAAGTTTTGAGACCTGAATTTCGAACGGCCTAATATACTCTGTTCATCCGATTAGCTATCTCAATGAGAATGTATTATCGGTGTTTCACCGTAATCTCGAATTGGCAATCACGGGGTTTTACTTTTTTTTCCCCCTCCACGTGATATGATCTGTGCAATAAGAAGTGTACGTAACTAATGAGCAGATAAGCCATAGCTTCCAAACAAATTTCGATCTTATCGATCATTTATGTAAAGAGTTTATCGATCTTTTCGTCACGTTATCGTTTCCTTGCCCGCTAATATCGATGCTGCCTGCTATATAGACATGTATTTGTTTTCATGAACAGGCAACGGATAGATGATCGGAGTTATTCTATCATTCAGCGAATGATTGAATAACAATTCAAACAATAATACATTACGTACGAGGCACTACACGTGGAATTGACAATTCCCGAATTTCGTGATGCGGTCTCGGAATTTGTCTCTTTCTTACCAAGAGGCTTGATAATTGACGAGAGAATTACTCGTTCAGTATTCTAATCCAGATGAGTCGTTCGCGAATATTGAATTTTGAGTGCGAACCGGTAGAGCGTTGAGTGCAATCTGTCATCCCTGCTGACAGCCCGTGACCTACCAACTCGGGGCTCGACTTTATTTGGCATCGTGGCTTGAACAACATTCTGGGCAAGATGGCGAATAGCCGTTGCCAGGTTCGAATCAGGATCGGGTAAGGCCCCATTCGCTCAGCGTCTTCCAGCCACCTCACAGGAAAGCAGATGACACCTGAGGTTCCTCGTGAGATTATTCAAATTGAAACCAAGTCGGACACCAAGCAGCCGAAGCGCTAATCATTTTAGCGTAAAATTGGATTGCAAATTTACAAAAAATGCACAAAATTTCCCATCACTCTAGTATATGCTTGTAATTTCGAAAAACTATTACTAGACTTACTATTTCGATGCTCACCAAATCCAGTTGAATGTTAAGTAATATCGCAATGATGTATACACTGTAAATTTCCAACCGCAGTGCATTTACGACACGAATTTCTTAATTCCAAATACAGATGTATGCTTTTCTTTACAAGTGTAATCAAATTAAAAATTTGTTCGTGAATTTCGGTGGATCGCATAGTAATTCATATCGCTGCACAGATTTTTTGATTTCACTGGTAGTTTAGTAAATGTATCATGTACCATAGAATAGGCGTTCCAGGGGCGTATTATCTTCGTGTCGTAAGTAATAAATCACATTCGAAAGCGAGGCAAGTAATTTATTCAAAATGCAATTCACGTCTATGGCCGTCGTCGTTAGTAAGACTTGGTGAACATTTTTTTCATGTGTTACAGTTAGGCCACCGAATATTAGTGCAGCTAACTTGAACCGAATTGTTATTGTTTGTCGAGAGACAATATGAGATAACACAGAGTGAGTTAAGATGAATATAAGTTAGATTTTATGAAATATGATTCACGTATGAAGCCCGATCGGACAAATAAGGCGCGTAACACACGGATTGAAAGCGATTGCGAAGTTTGCGTCGGATTGGTGTCGGATTCATTAAACGGAAAAGCTTTCTCACGTGGATGATGCGTAGATTCTGATAATAGTCAAATGTATAAAAAAGAAACGGTATACCTGATTTTCGTGACTTTCAACTCACGGATCGAGCCTATTCATCATAAATCATCGAATCCCAAACGGACGATCCATTCGCCATTACCGTTCCCGAGATATTCGACAAGATATCTCATGTCGGTCAAAATCTGGTATAGCGGCCTTAAGGCGGTGCTCCAGACCGACTTTACCCCAACTTGCAATCGGCCCAACCTGCAGGACCATTCACTTATTTCGATGAATATTGAGGAAGCTTTCCATAGCCCGATTCTACATGTATGCCGAACACATTAATCTTCAAACATACTGGTTTCATCCAACGACAACGACTTGGTTTTGCAATTTGGTAATTATTTTTATTTCGCGACATTAGACAGCCAGGTATATTTACACTTTGAAATTGTTGAAATGAATATAAAATATGTTGAAGATAGAAAAACTGTTATTTTGTAACATTTTGATATTCCACTTGGATGGAATGGGTTTCACATTCCCTTTTTATCCCATTGATAGATCCTTGTACGTTGTATACCTATTTTCTATCGTATCATCGAAGTGGTTGCATCAATCCCACGTATACCAACTACTAGATGCTATTCTCTAGGTTCACTTACATGATTCTCATTCTTAGTTATTCGTACATACAAAATTTTCGATCTCAACCATCCCTGGTTCCATCGATCATCATCACAAACACGACAGTACAATCATAAGGAGCACGAGTGCACAAGCTGTCGGGCTCGAGCTATGATTTGTATAGTAATCGCCAATCTTAGCTGAAAAGGCGGCAGCATGAGCAACGTAACTTTGCTCATGGGTAGTGTGGAATAGATGAGCGTAGGGGCCTGAAAAACGAAAAACAATCGCGACTCATAATTGGGTTTCGAATTGTCCCAAGGTGGGCGAAATCAGTGTATATCGGGTTGATCTTACCTACGGCGTAAACTGCAACGTCAACACCGCTGTGCTTTCCCTCGTCAGTTATCACAGAAGCTTGTTGACTGTAGTTGAACGAGGTAGTATTCTCGAGAGAAGGATCCTCCCTCACAGCTTTCGTTGCATTGTGAACTTTGTAGGCCATATTTCTCGGACCTCCTGTAGTGTAACCCAATGTCGTATAAGGGATGCTGTCGTATAGAGATTTCTCGGCGATTCCTGAAAAAAATAAGAAATTTGGCGGCGAAGTTTATGGAACTACAGAATCAATTATCCATCCGAACGGCGAGATATTTCGGTAAAAAAATCGTAAAAGTTTAGCGGTAGGTATCTGCGGAAAAGGCGAGCGAATTGCGATCCTGGGGGAAATTCGCAGTTGAGAAGAAAATCATCCGGAGAACTGTAGTTTCTTCTTCACGATCGAGCAGTTCTGTGCAAATTGGGTGCCGAATCGATTGCGAAACTGCAACTTAACTTTTTCGGTCAGCAACGAGCCGTTTTCCCCTTTCGCGATATAGGTACCGTATCCGTGTCCTTTCACCCAAAGACTCACCAAGAATATTCGCTCCTCTAGCACTGATGCCCCGAATACTCAAAGAATGGCCATGATCGCTCGTCACTATGACCAGCGTCTCGCTCACGTCGACTAGGCTTAAGGTTGCTTCAATGGCCTCGGAGAACCTGACAGTTTCCCTCAGAGCTTGAGCCGCGTGTCCACGATGATGAGCGATATCAATGAGACCTCCTTCGACCTGAAAATCAAGTGCTCATGATCTTTGCAATGAGCCGATCGTCCCAGTAGCAGAGGTCATTGCAGTCCAGATTGAGATCTGGACAATGTCCAAATGGAGATCTCAATAACTTCCGTTCTGCATACTTATCCGATGGTAGAACTATCATTTTATCACCCGATTCAAACTTACGACCAAAATGAATCCTTTCCTCGACTTTTGTAGAATTCGGATAGCCGTTCTCGTCATGTTTTCCAAGCTGGGCTGCCCCTCGGGACCGGTGTTTCTCTCCCAGTCCATGCTCATGTGACCATTTGCAAATATGCCCAATAGGAAGTCCGTGTTCTCAGGATCGACTTTGAACAATTCTTCATTATTCTGAACCACAGTATGTGAGAAATTACGTCGCGTTTTATCAGCGGTCCAATCCTCGATGAGTCTTCGTCCGTCTTGACTGCGGCACTCTGTCATACTCACTGGATCACCATTTCGGGATGTAGCGTTGCTCTGCAGCATTTGTCTACCGCCCCCCATGATAACCTGTAAGAAAAAATATTGTAATGCACTCACTTCCGCGGTTTTTTCAGCAACTTGTCGCTACATTTTCATGCTAACCTTGATATCTCGTCCTGGTTTATCCTCGATCAGTTGTCTAGCTATATCCTTGCACTTGGCTGCAGATCGGGGCATATTATTTTCGCATTCCCATTCTCTGTAAGAAGAGCGAGCATAAAGAGCCGAAGGAGTTGCGTGAGTGACCCTAGCCGTCGTGACGAATCCTGTTCAAATGAAATTCGGAATATGGACTATCGCGAAGAATTGTGAACTCGACGAAGATCGACGAAGAACATCGTGGCCAGCGCGGGAATTCGGGATGTAGAGACACGCAGTTGATGGATTCGCATTGAGCCTTACCTGTGTCTTTGCCAGCGGCCTGACCCCAATCGATGATCGAATCAACTTCATTCTCTTTCTTGAGGGACGCCTCGCAATCAAACTTGCGTACGTTGGCGTCAACCCCTGCGACTCCGTAGTTCGTTTTGACACCGCAAAATATTGCTGTGGCGGTAGACGCTGAATCCGGAACCTGTTTGTCCGAGTCATATGTCTGGAAAAATGATTGATATTTCGATTATCCAAACAGGGATGGAAAAATTCGAGTTCCGAAAACAAATGCAATTCACAATGGCCGAATTAAGCTCAATTGAGGGAACGCGACGGAGCGAGCACTGTATCGTTAATCTTCTTGTTCGGCTGTTGAACAGATTCAGAAATAATCATAATCACCCAAACAATGAAAATCATCTCGCAGTTTCTGTTGGCTGATTTTGTTCGAGGACAACAATTTCGAAGCTTTCTCGAAACATGTATGAAAAACGACCATTCGATGTTTTTTTCAATGTTCAGTATTTGCACTCTGTGATGGTAATATTTTGTACATTTTCGAAGTTACAATATCAATCGTACTTTTTTACTATGGTAAATGAGAACTAGATTAGGAGCGCCATTCATATCATAATTCTCATAATCTCCCCTACTCTCAATGTCAAAGATCATCATCAAAGACCTGCAAAGACGGCGCCGACTGTTATGTACGAATTGTGACGTAACAGCGCGGCATGGCCCTCCGAGAAATGAAAGTTGAGTGAACCTAATCGAAAGTTCTGATTTGTTGTCGGATTGACGCTCAAAATTCTCTGAACGATCCATGTACATCCACAATATCGACGACATACCGACTTCCTCATTAAAATTGGATCTAAAGTTTCAGTCGGTTTGGTTCGAAGCTCTTTATCTGAGGGGAGAAAATTTGCGAGCATTGTATGGGACAATTTCTGATCGCGTAGAGACTTTCACGATCAGCAATTACACGTCGTCATAGAGCTAATCCATTCATATATTTTTGTATAATTGAAACCTAGGTGTATAAATAGATCGCGAAAAGATTGAAGTTGGGGTACAAGATTTTCGAATTGTTGTTACTATACTCGTTCTTTTGCTTCGTCATACTTTACAAAAACAAACGAACAAACGAACAAACAAAAACCACTATGCAGCGAAAGTATGTAGTCCGAGAGAGGGATTAACATATCACTCTTGGAACGAAGGTTGTTTCAATCCCACTGTAAAATTAACATATCAATTTGTCTCAAACGTAAGGTTTCGCGTCCGGGATAACTAATGACTTTTGTATTCCAGGCTTTTCGATCTTATCGTCAATTAATTTTAAGCTAATTCAAGTGTCATTATGTAAATATAGTCCCATTCCAAATTGTTATGTACATCCTCTTCGAGTGTTTACCAAAGTGCATACTAAGTATGTATGTACCTACCTATCTACCTATCTACATACTAGATTCACGCTCACTCCATCTCCCTCCGTTTTGCTATATACCTACGGGTCAGTTTCTCTCTCGCGCACACATACAACTGTACAGTTATACTGTACATGCATAGTTACATGCATAAAATGACGCGGCGGCCGGGATAATGCCAAAAGACATTAAGCATGATTTCCATAAAGTCCTCGTCAGACACGGTGACAATTTAAGCAGCCCTCCCTCCAAAGTACGTCTCGCGTTATAATTAAGAAGTATCTTGAAAATCAACCCGGAGAAAGGTAGAGAACGAGAAGTGAAAAAGGGAAACAACAACGAAAAGGAACCTCTACAACCGGTCGAAAAGCCACGAGGGTCACCGGAAGTCACGAGGCTCGATCCGCAGACGGAAACTCTCGCGTTACTCGCGCGTAAGTTTACCTGCCGTCGAGTCAGACGATTGAAACGATCATCCAACGCCAAGGGACCGTCGATCCCTTTCCGAACCATCCATTCTGTGCACTCATTTTTCCTGTCTTCTTTATACCGTCGTTGACGGTCAACCCTCGCGTTTCTTTTTTTTTCTTCTTTTTTTTTTCATTTCTTTCTCTCTCTGGTTTTTGTAAAACATGAACAGTCATGAACTCCGAAAACCTGATAGGTTGACTACTTGGAAAGATAAACTGGACGAACAGCATCAAGCTGCTACATTCTGCGGTAATTTAGCTTCTCTCATAATTACATACTGTATCTATCCCAAGTTCAGAGATATTTATCCCCCTGTGGATAGCAAAGTTAGGTTAGGTTAGGTTAGACTAAGTTATACTCCGTGAGAGTGTGACGGCCCGAGCATTCGTGCGGCTATTGTACATACGTACATACGTAGACGTACGATTGTATAATACACACGTGCCTCATGCCTACTGTCGGATCAAAAAGGTTCGGCGGTTCAGTTTGAGTGATTATAACTTTTGAAAAAAGAATGTGAGAGGGTAAATTCAAAAACGTGCGTAAAGCTTAGAGTTTTCTGCGTTCAACGATTATTCACGGGCTTCGGTGCAAAAATTGTGCGAACCGATATGGTCTCCGAAGTGTTAAAAAACGTAGTTTTTTCGGGGTACGTTGCCGTAGGTCAACTTTATATCGTCACTGTTCGTCTAAAAGAAGCGTTAAAAATCTGAAAAAATTCACAGTTATTCCCTGAACATTATCAAACGTCGTGGCATTCGAAATTTTGAAAAATATCAAAAAATCTGGACGCCGGGTGCAAAAAAGTTCAATGTCGTGATTTCGGTAACGACTGGGAACCGGTGACACCGAGCTAGCTTAAAATTTTCGTTAAAATATACAACATTTGATTCTGTAATCACTTTTTGATTTGCGATACTGAGCCGACAGTAATAGACGTCGATAATTTTTTGAATTTACTACGGGCAATGTACGTGCGAGCCGCGATATTCGTCACTGCATTTTCCCCTTCCCGCCTCCGCCGCATCAGTTGTTTTTCAATCGTCTTCTACGTCGACCGCGAGCAACAATTGAGGCGGTGGACGCGCGGAGGGGAAAATGCAGTAACGAATATTGCGGCTCGCATATACATTGCCCGTAGCAAATTCGAAAAAATTATCGACGTCTATTACTGGAGGCTCAGTATTGCGAATCAAAAAGTGATTACAGAATCAAATAGTGTATATTTTAACGAAAATTTTGAGCTAGCTCGGTGTCACCTGTTCCCAGTCGTTACCGAAATCGCGAAATTGGACTTTTTTGCACCCGGCGTCCAGGTTTTTCAATATTTTCCAAAATTTCAAAAGCCATGACGTTTGATAATGTTCAGGGAATAACTATGAATTGTTTCAGATTTTTAACGCTTCTGTTAGACGAACAGTGACAATATAAAGTTGGCCTACGGCAACGTACCCCGAAAAAACTACGTTTCTTAACCCTTCGGAGAACATATCGGTTCGCACGATTTTTGTACGGAAACCCGTAAATAATTGTTAAACGCAGAAAACTGTACGCTTTACGCACGATTTTGAATTTACGCTCTAACATTTTTTTTTTAGAAGTTATGATCACTCAAACTGAACCGCCAAACCTTTTTGATCCGACAGTAGGCGAGTGCTGATTACAGGCCCTTGACTTTTCGTTATGGTTCATTGAAGATTAGCCAATAACGCGCGTACCGTGAACGGGAGTAGTGTCACTGTGTCGCGCGCTCGGTTACGTCCCCTTGGTTTCTTCGCTTGTATCACACATATTGTGGACAAGAGCCCGTTCATAGAACGCGAGTCGTCGGCTAATCTTCGATCGACCGCAACAGGAAATTTATGGATTTTTTTGAAAAAAATTGGATGCAGATCTACGATCTCCGATTTTAACAAAGAATCTCGGCGTCGATCCCGGGTCACTCTGTATAAATAAATGAATTGTGCGAGCACATTTTTCACAAATTTTATGGATACCTATCGGTCGTTAAAAATCCGCAGGCGTCCTGTTCCAAAGTAAAAATACTTTTCTTCCACGTTATACTACAACATTTATTTGCTTGGCATTGCCACAGATTTCTCAGGGTCAATCGTCAAGCTCCTGCGTCCTCGGATACGTCTTATTTATCCTATAAAATTTCAATGCCAAACCACAGCTTAAATATATGTATTAGTTTGAATAGCATAGGTTAGGTGTACACACGTATTACGATCGAAGATACACACCGCGATTCATTGACACGGAGGTATTAGTTCATTCGGTAAGTAGTCGGTATACCGAGAATTGCATTAGTCCATATACAGATATACCGGACACTACTTAAGCCAGAACGTTTAGCTCCTCATTGTATTCTTTTCTTTGTCCGTTTTTTTCCCTTCCTTTTTTTTCTTCCTTAATCCTTTCTTTTCTTCTCTCCCCTATGCCGACTATCGTAAGTATTTATAGAGTACATACATAGGTAATGTATTTACGCTGATCTTTTTTTTCTTCCGTTTTTTTCTCTTGCCTCTTTCACGCCGCCCGGGCGTCCACCGACTCTGCAGCTTTTGTCTTCGTTTCTGAGAACCGGAACCTCAGCGCTTTATAACGTATAGGTATCCGCTATTATTATTGTCGGCTTTTTTTTTCGCTTATACGTAGTACCTACCAGGTGCATACAACGCGGGACACGCGGCTTAAATTTATGAATGAGTTACGATGAGATAGAAAAAGAAGTAAAATTCATTAAATTACGGTAAAACGATTCACGATTTTTCTAGCTCCGTCCACGATGAATTTTATTCCATATTATCATCATTCTTCACGATTTCCGACAATAAAAAATCAATCAATTTGCCCAATCGGGTATTCTTCTTGGTATAATCATTCATTTTTATGCGCCACGTGTATACATGTATCCACGACGATATCTGCCTCGGTGCACAAAGATGAATAATTACAAATGAAAATACCTAATATGCAGTGACATACTCTAAAAAATGTCCATCGTGAAATTGCATCCATCTCAATTTCACGAGGTGTTCAATTCCTCATCCGAAAATGGGAGTCTCCCGTGTCGGCTGAGCTCGCGAGTTCATTTGTGGAAACTAATCACACGAATTGAGCCGCATTTCCATTTCTGGGTACAATTAACGGCATCGTATTACGAGCCTACAAACCAGTACGCATCGCGACGTTGACGCGGCGATCTGGATTGAGAACTCATCCCGAAAAGCCTTAATTAAACCACGTACTACCCCATAATTTCGTTTTTTAACGCTTCTTTGACCGAAGTCACATCACCCGTTCGCTGTACTATACCCGATAAACGAGTGTACATAATCGCCCGTAAAATTGGCGAGACGCACTTTACGAGGAGTAAAACGTTGGTCGACACATAATTCAACTTTTACAGTTATGGTTAGGCACATACCTATCAATTTTATTTTTCCTGTTCAGTCGAATTATTAACGGGGAAGATTCGTTTGATAATTGATCGTTGGATCGCTTTCCAAGGCATATTATACTTCAGTCTGTACCAACTGCGGTAAATTCTTTCTTTCACGTAATTTATAAGTATTGCGATTCATGGGCGAGGCTGCAGACAGTGTCTACGTAATTCTCACGACTAATTATCCGAGTTTTAGCATTATTCTTCTGCCTTTATTGCATGGTACATGGCATATGGGACCACCTTCACCTGACATTTCTACTCCGGACATTATCAGTCAGGGCGAACAGTCCGGATAATGAATCCGCATGAGTTCGTGTGCCGACGAATAACTCTGAGAAGAACTTCGGCTTTCTTATGTCGAATGATTCCTCGCAATGAGAGGTACAAGACGATTTTCCAAAGTTCCGAACCACCGAAGAAGCCGATTGAATTCTACCTCAGTTTTGTAATCAACAAACTCGAAAGAAAAAAACGAGAACAAAACAGACAACTGAATTAATTTTGTTTCGGTCTCTTCGTTCCCGAGACTCGGCTGCTGCGAGTGAATCGGAATCGAAGGAAGAAATTGGGAGAAATACTTCGATTATATTTCTCAATTTGCCAAATTTCACGCACTGGCAATCCCCTTGAATTTCTTGTATATGTATTGTCGTAAATATGTGAGGCACATGGAAAACCCCGTTATTTCGATTTGAACGCGCCTGTATTCCCGCAACAGCGTAAATCTGCCATAATCCTTGAATCGATAAAACGGTGCCTTAGGACTACTGTCGGATCAAAAAGGTTTGGCGGTTCAGTTTGAGTGATCATAACTTCTAAAAAAAAAATGTTAGAGCGTAAATTCAAAATCGTGCGGGAAGCGTAGAGTTTTCTGCGTTCAACAATTATTTACGGGTTCCCGTACAAAAATCGTGCGAACCGATATGTTCTCCGAAGGGTTGGAAAACGTAGTTTTTTCGGGGTACGTTGCCGTAGGTCAACTTTATATTGTCACTGTTCGTCTAACAGAAGCGTTAAAAATCTGAAAAAATTCGTAGTTATTCCCTGAACATTATCAAACGTCATGGCTTTTGAAATTTTGGAAAATATTTAAAAACCTGGACGCCGGATGCAAAAAAGTCCAATGTCGCGATTTCGGTAACGACTGGGAACAGGTGACACCGAGCTAGCTCAAAATTTTCGTTAAAATATACACTATTTGATTCTGTAATCACTTTTTGATTCGCAATACTGAGCCTCCAGTAATAGACGTCGATAATTTTTTCGAATTTGCTACGGGCAATGTATATGCGAGCCGCAATATTCGTTACTGCATTTTCCCCTCCGCGCGTCCACCGCCTCAATTGTTGCTCGCGGTCGACGTAGAAGACGATTGAAAAACAACTGATGCGGCGGAGGCGGGAAGGGGAAAATGCAGTGACGAATATCGCGGCTCGCATATACATTGCCCGTAGTGAATTCAAAAATTATCGACGTCTATTACTGTCGGCTCAGTATCGCAAATCAAAAAGTGATTACAGAATCAAATGTTGTATATTTTAACGAAAATTTTGAGCTAGCTCGGTGTCACCTGTTCCCAGTCGTTTCCGAAATCACGACATTGGACTTTTTTGCACCCGGCGTCCAGATTTTTTGATATTTTTCAAAATTTCGAATGCCACGACGTTTGATAATGTTCAGGGAATAACTGTGAATTTTTTCAGATTTTTAACGCTTCTTTTAGACGAACAGTGACGATATAAAGTTGACCTACGGCAACGTACCCCGAAAAAACTACGTTTTTTAACCCTTCGGAGACCATATCGGTTCGCACGATTTTTGCACCGAAACCCGTGAATAATCGTTGAACGCAGAAGACTCGACGCTTTACGCATGTTTTTGAATTTACCCTCTAACATTTTTTTTTCAGAAGTTATAATCACTCAAACTGAACCGTCAAACCTTTTTGATCTGACAGTAGTGATATATAATCCGCAATACAAGAGAAAAATGAAGATACAGAGTAACAGTTGTGGTACTGCGGAGAAATGGCCGCGGAGGAGAAGGAGGGGGAGCAGGAGAAGGAGAAGGAGGAGGACCCTTCATACTATAAGTAAATGTAACGCGGTGGGTTGGTAATTTGTAATTTTCCTGAGGACAAAACCTGAGGAGTTGGGTAAACGCGAGGCGAATATATCCCGACAATGAGAGATATCGCATATAACTGTATTGCGAAAAATTTTGCCATTTTGCGCACGCAGCAATGTGTCTATAGAGAGGTACGCATCACGCATACGATAACGGTCGAAATACACAGATTATATTTGCTAAGTGTCGACGTGCTATCGGTTGGCACAGAAAATGTTATTGTACGTATATACTGCGGTTGATTCGCGGACGGTTTTGTCCCAATTGTTTTCTGGTTGGGCAATTTTAGACAATTTATTTTGACCACCACTGAACGCTGACGGCAGCGCCGGTCAAGTGCCAGCGAATGGAAGTAACTGGAGGATCTTCTCCTGTCTAGTGTCCGATCTCCGAGTCTCCGATGACACTTTATTACCGATACCTAACCTCGCAATTAATTTCGTATCTGTATTTTCCTATACAACGAGCATTTATTATTCATTGAGCAACAATTTTCTGAACGATTATCACTTTCGAATGACAAATTTCAATTTGCCGAAATAGATTACGAGGTTAGGTATCGGTATTCAACTGTCATCGGAGACTCGGAGATCGGACGCTAGACAGCAAAATATCGTGCAGTTACTTCCATACACTGGCACTTGACCGGTGCTGCCGTCAGCGTTCAGTGGTGGTCAAAGTAAATTGTCTGGTATTGCCCAACTAGAAAATAATTGGGACGAAACCGTCCGTGAATCAACCGCAGTAAGTATACATCTGAAGCTAGCGAATATGTAAGTCAGTGCTAGCGAGTGTATAGATATACACCGCGCGTTTGATCGGTCAGCCCACTTTACTGGCAAACATTTTCATCCGCGGTTAGCCGTCTTCAATATTTGATATTCTTTATTGTCAGTCAACGGATTTGGTTTTGAAATATCGCTGGATAGAAAACTGGTAATCGCATAGCTATACCGATTAAAAGTATACCTTTACTTGTTTAATTACGCCTACAGATTCCATATTGACGTGAAATTTATATGCCTACGGATTATTTTCGGCTGAAGTCACGACTCACTTCATCACCGACCGATTGTTTTCGTTCTTTATTTTCCTCCGCCTGTAATATGAATATTCGATAAGGCCATCCTGTACTATCAGACGGGAGACTAGCCAGGGATCCAAGGTCTGGGTTTTTTGCCGTCTCGTTATTAATTCCGCGAACGATGACCAGCGCAGTGTATAGTATAAGTATCACGATATCACACTATCAGCATGTAGAGCAGTTCATTAATGCATTTCAAAAGCTATACATAGACTCGGCTATTGAGTTGAATATACTTTTTTTTCTCTTCTTACAATTAGTGACGCTGCACCGAAGTAGCAGTGCCGTAGTTTTGAGGTTTTCTTCTCGCTTCAGAAATGAAAACCAAAAGCATAGAAGGTTGAATGAAGGAGAAACAACGTTAAACAGATTTTCAGATTTTTAGGCAGATCGTGATTTACATCTATAATGATTTCATGCAAGAATCCACCCGTGGGCTTTTTTCGTTCTACGATCACGACAGGTCTCTCATAATCCTCGTCTCCAGTCGCCGCCGGCAATCTAACCTAGCTAACACAGGAAATATCTATTTTCTATCAATACGATCGACGTTTTGAAAAAGTGAAATACGTAGCCACTTTCTGCCATCATACTCAATGAATTTTCAAACTTTCATCAAAACCGGTCGAATCGTTTGTGAAAATTTACGATTCTCGTTCTCGAAGTGGCTTCTGTACATTCAAGATAGCGACGCCAATTACCCCTCAACCGCATAGGGAATACAAACCGCGGAACTCCGGGGTCCGAAGGAATCACATACACTGACGATCCGTGCCGCATGAACAAATATCCATCAGAATCCGGTACAAAGCATACATGTATGTATTATTATCGCGAATACAATATATGTGTGCATGCAACCGATAATACTTCATATTCGTGAATTAAAATCTCTGTGAAGGAAATAAAGCACTAAATGATTTCGTTCAGAAGTTCCCCAATCGTCGATTGATCCAATAAAGTGAACGCCGTAGAGATTTTTACACACACGACCGCGCGACATGATTTCAACCAATGCGTGATATAGAACACTATTTTGTTGTCCTCGAACGCAGTTTAGCAGGGCAGAAATGAATTATCGCCGGATTCCTAACCTAACTTGACAGATTTTAGTTCACAATCTCTTCATTCCGTTTCTGATGAGCGTGGATGCTGAAATGCTCACGTGACGTAACGCGGTAATCAATTTCAGATGCGGGCGTTTATCAATGAGTACGAGATCCTTGTATCCGTCCATTGCCCGCGTTTCCGATATATCTGCATATTTGTATACGTACAATATTGAATTTCTTGTTATTCTTATCCAAGTTTTGAATCCAGAAATTTATCGCAGCACGCGTGTCCAAGCGGTTTCTACTCGACGCCGGTTTAAGTCACATTCGTCCTATTACCAAAGATCTTTTGCGTTGCCATTATAATTCGACTACACCATGAAACAACCGCTCCCGGAGAGAGAGAGAGGAAATTCATACCAACATGGTCAGATTTTGGTCCCGCCCTATTCCAATTGTTGTTCAATATTCTCTACGATGTTTATCCGACTGAAAGAAACACCACCAATGGTCTTACGGAATTTCCTACTCCAATATAGTTTTCGAGTTACACATTTTTGAAAATTCAGTCAAATAGGTGGAAAATCGAATGTTGAACCCCTGTATCTTTGGTTCTGCTGGTCGGTTTTGGAGATAACGAAATACATTTAGTTATTCAGATTGAAACAGATATTTTTGAAAATTGAATCAACCCGTTGCCCCGCTGAATGTCTATGTCATGTTTGATTTGTCGGGCGAAATTCTCATAAGATGTTCGGGAGAAAGCAGCATTCACAGATATTAGTATACTACAGAGGATGTCCAGGTTGAGACGATATCCTCTTATACTGGTAATTATTGTCCGCGCTCCCGAGATCAACAGTCTCAGTTTTCTTCTTTTTTTATCACATTGTGTAAGCAGGACACCTGTTGACCCGGATGAATTAAGAAATTTTGATGTAAATCTGAATGTCAAAATTTGCATTATCATAACGTACCGAGGTTCTCTTAGCTGATTCGCTAATTTCCAATTTCGGAATTCATGCAGCTGTATGGAAATATTGAGAATTTATAAGGATACGAAGTTTCCCGGGAATCGGAGAAAAAGAGAAGAAAAATTGCGATCGCTACCGGTTTCTCGTTCCTCAAATCTGGTTCTCGTAATATACAATGCACTAACATACCTATATACCTTCGCAGAAGTGATTTAGCCTTGAAAAAAGTTCGACGATCACAATCGCGATATGCTTAATCGCATTTCATGAATAACATTGATACATACATAGGTGAAAATTATTTTTTGTTTCAATTTCGATTCATTTCATCACCGCTGCGCGCCGAAAATCTTCGTTATAATTCGCAGTCATAACGAGAGATTGTAAATTCAGTTACGCAAGTTATTAGTCATATTATGCATTGCGTGCTGGGGAAACTGCGTCTGCAATTCTGCGACAAAATAATATGCGATAAACAAGATTAACAAATCGGTAGCTGTTGCAGTGCTGATTCTTTGCATATCGTCTACTGGAGAGGAATCTGCAACCGCTCAATACATAATCCTTGAATTTCTGATTCAAACTGATGATCAACTATAAGAACCCAACAGGTAATTGTTGTTTCCGCGTAACATTTTCACACATTCCTCATATACAGGGCGAATACGGAATACACGGGCACCCCATTGCCACTTTCAGATCCCTCGTAAATAACGTATTCAAAATTTCTTCAGTCTATTCTCTTACCGGTCACAGATTCCTTGTGACAGTTAATCAAAAAGTAGCCAACGAGACGCAATTATTGAGCAGGCGCTCGTCAGTGAGTCTATATAGCAACGAGTGTGAGACACATATTTGACAACGCGCGTGGCTCACCGACGAGCTTTCCGCTCGTACGACGCAACGGATTTGCTACATTCCGATAATTACCTGGTTACAAGATTTCTGTGACCACGGTCTAATATACAGCTCCAGAAACTCTTACGTCGGGGGTGGGTCTCCTAATGAAGACTAGTGTGCTTCCGCAACCTACCACCGGTGCTGAGGCGCTGCGGTCTGGTAGTATACGGTTGTCGATAGTAAACAAACACATAACCTATCTTCTATTCATGCGGGACGCTGCATTTGAAAAGAGCCAAAAATAAAAAATACTACACGTGTAACAGCTTGAGAGGGAATCACTTGATGGTATTGAATAAACAAATGTGGCAGATTTCCTCTGTTTCATTTTCCAGATAGGTTATGTTTTTGTTCACTATTGCCAACTATATACTACCAGACCGCGGCGCCGCAGCATCCGTGGTAGGTTGCGGAAGCAAACTTGGCTTCAACGAGCGAGCCGCCTCCGCCACAGTAGTTTCCGGATCTGTATACATATACGACCGCGTCGATGACAATTCGGAAAATACGGCAACGAGATTTCGAAATCATTTTTATCATTATTAAAATGGTTTTTTACCGTCTATACTGTACACCTATAATCCTCTGGATACATTTTCGCGTACCTTGAGCAATCCAATGTGTGGGAATTTCTCCCAAGCCAGATAACTCTCTTCGCCACCATTATAAATTCTGCTTGCTGTTATCGTTTCGTGACTCATACCGTCCCCGAGAAAGATGATTACATTCTTTGCTTTATTTGTGTTCCATTTGTACTTCAGTGATGCCAGAAGCTCCGAATGCCCAGAATTGATCCAGTAGTGTTTATCTGGAGATTGGAACAAATGCAGACAAATCGGAAAAAAGAGGAAACACCGAGTTGGTCTGTTCAGCGGACTTTCGGAAGGCCGTTATCACTCCACGCGGGATCTGATTGGTCGCCGATCCAGCAATAGGAAGTATTGTCAGAGGCGGATTTATCGGCTGTGATAAATCAACCGGATACTTTTCGTCGAGACGGCCAGTAGCAGGGCTGGCTAAATTGCGTTCAAAAATCTATTCAAAATCGCGAACGGAAATTACTTCAAGAAATGTATTTGGAATGGAAGATGAAAAACGGTTTCCAAAAAAGCAATCGAAATGGAAAATGGGAAATCCTATTCCCATCTCAAGTATCTATCCAAAACGGAACCATTTTAAATGTTACCCAGCCGTGGCCAGAAGTATCGCTGATTCGGCACTACGTTTGTTGTATCAACGAAACCGCCTCTGCCAATATTGCTAAGCTACGGAGAGGTTTCATCTTCCGTACTGTATAAAGGGGAGTGAAATTTAGCGTCTTAGAAAAACGGAGCTGCAGTACACTAGCTGCGGTTGATTCAAAGTCGATTCATATTTTAGATTAATCAACGAGGCTGGCGCTGCCGAATATCGCTTCCGGTGGAGGCGAAAGAAACTCCGTTGATAGACCTTTACCCGACAATTGTTACCGTTACGTAACCTCGTGATAGTGATCGACGAAGGAAAGATCATGAGTCAGCGGCAGCTCGTTCGTGCATAATTGAACATAGTCACGAAAATTAGAGATTTATCCGATCCGAATTAATGATTAGAAGTATGTTCAGAGGCCGCGGGTATCCGTATCACCTGACAATGTGCAATTCTATCAACAGAACTTGTCTTCGGCTGTCTTCGTCCTAGCTGCTCCCACGAATGTACTAACGCAGAGAATGTGAGATCTTATTGGCCGATTCGAATCATCGACCGATAGTATTATTCGGATATTCTCATCTCGAGTGTAGCCAAGACGAACGAAGCTTTTATCTCCACGACAACCGGCGGTGCCGATTGATTTGCAATTTCAATCTGAATGATTAATCCGAAACACGAACCGGCTCTACCATGTTTTGGGGTCCTTGGCGTACCTGTCAGGTGCGAGCGCGAGCGCGGACACAGACACAATACGGGTTTAGACCGACGAATAGACGAATGTCGATTTGCTTCTTCTATGTTTAGAATTTTCAGTTAGAAGAGTATCAGAAAACAGCTTACCTTCAGCCCCATGCGTATTTTCAACGGACAAAGTCACTAGAAACAATTGAAAAGTCAGAATACTGATTTTGATAAAAGTCCCCATGATACTTTGAAGCCTGGAATGACAGTTCCGACTGTGGTTCAGGGCTTACAATCAGACCAGGGCAGACTGCAGGGCGTTGAAGCGACTAAGTGATTCTTCGATGCGCTTCTGCATATTATACGAGAATCAGAGGAAGACGACAGAGAGAGAGAGAGAGAGAGAGAGAGAGAGGGAGCGATCGGGCGGGGATAACAGGGTGGGGTTAGGGTGCAAGTGTTGAACCGAGTGTGTAAAGTGATGCGTGAGTTGAATGAGGATCGTCGTGAAAGAGTATCGTACGTAGTAGATAGTTGTGAGCTCTCGTTTTCCTTCATGGTGCGGTGGTTCGTTGAAGCGGTGTTTACCGCCACCGCATGACCTGCAAAGTCCCCCCATGAAGCACTGAATTGATTTGTGGAAACTAACACGCATATTATACGTTCCGCAGGAGCATATAGGATAGGCACGACGAATCACTCAATCGCAATACAATTCCGAGCGAAATGCGTGAAACAACGCAAACGAACATGCGAGCGTACCTATTTGTCCGCGACCAGCGCACCGCAAATTCTATTCGATATCTGTATCCCCGCAGTATCTTCCTCCACTGCAGTATCTTTTTCCCATTGCCCGTTCATAAGTTTGCCATCTATGCGAGTGCGCATATGTATGTATGCAATTACGTATGCATGCGTGAAGCCATCGGAATAGAGAATTCGGCAGCGGTAATCCAATGATCTGTCTATCGAATGAAAATATTTTCTTTAGACTGCTTTCCGTTATTGTTCGCAAACCTAATCTATTGCATTATACGTACGTACCTACCTAGTGCGAGCGGGAAGGGGGGATCAATTGCGACCGAAGAATCACTGCAGGCTCCAATTCATTTCCGCTGGTTTTTAATTTCGCGGTGTTTTGCCTTACTCTTTTTCAGCTGTCAATTTGCCAAAGTGGAATTACTTATATTCACATATTATATTCGATATCTGCGACGTGGAAGAAAACTGTGTCCGTTTTTTTTTTTTTTTTCCTTGTTCTCTTTGTTTTTTGTGATCTCGTCAAACTGGTCCATTATACAGCTGGATCTATTCTTGAGTTTGAGGAAAAAAATCGGTGGAAACGAGAACACGAAGATAAAGATTATCATTGAGCTGCTATTTTCGAACCGCAGTCATGCCGGGCGTTTTTATACATCCAATGAAACCGGGAAATCCAGGAAAAGTTATAGAGAAAATTTTGCGAGTCGTCAAATCGTTATAGGTAGTAGTTAAGTCGCAGTATGAATGGCTCAGTCAGTAGATGAAATCGGAAGCGTTGAATTTGTACAACGTTCTATTGACATAGACATATTTTCGAATCATGCGGTTCAACTGTTTTCGTCAGTGTCCTTTCAGCCTGCTCATTCGCAGCGCTTGGAGGCAATGGAACCTGTTCAAGTGATGATTCGCAGATAATTTTTATACTCCTGCAGTTGAATGCTAAGACAGGTTATGAAATATCATTTTATTGATCATTCGTCGAATTTATATGTGACTCAATTTTTTCTACCGAATGTCGATGAAGGTTGCTTAAATCGTGCGCAGCTCTCGGTGCAGAGTAAGGAAAATTCGTTTAGTGAAATTCTCTTTTACAATTCTCTTTATCAATGTATATGCCGCTCTTCGATTATCAATATGTTCGGTTGGGTTTGGCACGATCTTTTTTCCACGCAGAAAGAAATATATATGTCTCTTAACTTCTAGGAGAATACACGTCCCCGTTTCATGCTTTCCATATCAATTTTTGCTGTTTCGAATTTTCATCTTTCATCTCACGTCCTTTGAAATTTCGGATATCGAATCTCGGACGTTAGGTATATCTGGAAGAACGCCGCAGGGAACTAATTTATGCGGAGGAAAATCGGTGTGCTCGAACAGGAGGGGGAGCGTGGCGAGATAGGACAGTAAAATAAAATGTTCCGAGGCAAGGTTTGAAAGTCAGGAGTGGACAGAAAGTATGTTATTTTGCGAACCTCGATTTCTTTCAATTTTAAATGAAATGTGTGCAAGGTATCTCATTGCTTGCTTTTAAAAATTGTATTTCACAGATGTCACATCTTGGCTAAGCCTCTCCTGGACTCATATGTAACTGATGTTAGTATGATGAACTGATGAAAAGTTTGGTATAACTGTTGCGCACCGAATTACGTCACCGAGGAGATATACCCAACCTACCTACGTCACGGAAGGAGATGATCTTACTGCGTGCTCCTACATCTCCCCGTTGCGGTTGTCCGAATCGAAGGAAATTCATATGGTGAGCAATCGTTGTTGTTCATGCTGTCATAATCGGTAATATCGAGTGAGAAAGATGATACATCGGTCGGATGCAGAACGCGTGTCTACTTAGTTTTATAAAACAATATGCAGATGAAGAATTCCTCTGTACGTTTTATCTTGGATTCTTGTTTGTTTCTCTTTTTGTGTTTGTTCAGATGCATCTCTCATGGTTCAGCTTGTCAGGATATAAATTATGGAACGTATGTCGTTATCACGTGGATTTGAAAGGTCTCCGTCCAAGGTGCCACTTATCACAAACTATACTTGAAGAATAATTCATCGGAAACAATGACCATTCCTTTTTCTTTGATATCCGATCAATTGGGAATATTGCGTAGTCACAATACTACGAACGAACAATTTGATTTAGGTTCGTTCGCTGAATTAAAAGTTGATATTAAGTAAAGCTCATCAGATATAAGTTTCAGATGGGAGGTAAGAGAGGCTCCGACTATAGCAGCTTATAACCTCATTAATGAATTGTACCGCTGGTCTAGATGGTCTGACCCAAAGTGCGTAGTCTTTTCGTCTTTTATCGACTACTAGGAGGTCAACGCTGCGTCTGCGGATTCCTCTGCATGACACGACGTGCAGCGCGTTGCATCGCGACTCGAGGTTCGCACATTTCTTATTTTAATTGTGAAATGACTATGAGATTCACGGAGGATAGTAGCGGTCCGATTAGCATCTCAACATTCATGCTCACGTTCTTTTATCGAGGCTGCATATTTCAGTCTGCGAAAAAGCACGCAGCGTACGATTTGCCCCTAGCGATAATCGTCAGAACTATTCCACAGGCGATCCGGCGTAGAAAATATTTCGGAAAAATTCATTTGAAATGTCGCAAAAATATATTTTTGCCATACTCGGTGGAAAAGTTCGATCTCAGGTGCGAAAGTACCTTATTTCCGAACAGTACGTAAACGACAAGGTGGCGCACGCGCCCATCGTGAACGGTCTACTTTCCGCAGCAGGGCTTCGCTAGCGCATGCGCACTCTGAAGTAACTCGGTCGCTCAGTAGCGCCATTGGGCGGAAGTGATGCATCAGTGGTGACATCGGGCGTGAGCGATATATAATCTGATATTGCCTTGTCGTCTATTCTTTCAGACGTCTCATTGGCATCTGTCTCTCAAATGACTTTGCAAACAGCTCTAGCAGTTGCATAACTTGCCATGTGTGAAACGCGCGAACTGGCGATTTCTAGTTCTTGATAAGTTAGGAGCACTCGCCTCGGCTCATACTGCTACTTCCACGCTCGCCTACTTTCCGCACTACAAACCACAGAATAGTATAGTATGCTTCTTTTGAATATCGAGAAGTATTTCTTTGTCAATATTCCATCCATTCGAAATATTTTAAACGCAACAGCGGTTACCCTATTCCAGCGAATACACGCCTGAGCCATCGAATGAACACTGCCAGCTGTCTTCATCCACGTAAGAATAGTTACAATTCCATAATTACTTTGAGACTAGAAAACATTACGATGAACGTAATTCCGTAGTTAGGCTTGGTGACTTCATTTCTAATGAAATATACATGAAATACATTTTCGAAAGATTACGTCTTGCGTGGGATCAGACCAGAGAAATCAGGATTCGGAGGATAATGGAAGGGATTTTTTGGATACAAGCTTGATTTTTTCCACATCAACGTATTCAAATAATTATTTCGATATTTGGGTAATATCAGGTAGGTATAGTAAACATTCCCAAGCATTGGTTCTCGGGGCTGAATAATACCGATGTATCATAGGTACTCGTTCATAATATTCTGATATCACGACAACTCGTCAATTGCATACTATAACTCCTCATCGTCTTAACCGTCATCTGAGGAATTGCAGTCCGATCGTAATCAAGATAATGAAACACGCCTTCAAGTTCAATCCATGATTACCGTCCGATGTGTCATTTTCTGGTCGCGTGGTATTTGCTGCATGTATTATAACCCACGCGACGAAATTCTGTTCGTGGGTAGACTGGAACAAATGTGCGTAAGGCCCTGAAATGTGAGATTTAAGAGACCGGTTATCTAGTGGGGTCGTAGTTTTTTGATTTTCTTCGTCCAGACAAGATTGATTTTGCATCGTACAGTTGCATTTAGGTTACGTGTGGCGGACAAATTATACTGGGCACAATTACCGATAGCATATACTGCAACATCAGCCCCTCCGTGTTTGGCCTCGTCAGTTATTACAGCAGCTTGTTGGCTGTAAGTGAAAGAGGTAGTGTTCTCTGAGGTAGGATCCTTCCGCACGGCTACTGTCTCGTTGGAAGATTCGTAGGCCATGTTATTTGGGCCTCCGGTACTGTAGCCCAAAATCGTGTAGGGAGTATTGTCAAATTTAGATCTTTCAGCAATTCCTAGAAAACCGAAGGAATCTTCACAGTTTCGAAATAACTATCACGTATCGTCTGGACGAGAGCCGATAGAACAAAGTCGGGGGGCAAGCTCGTTCGAAGAATTGTAGTTTCTCCCTTCAGGTTGATTAGTTCCGTACGGATTAACTTCGCATTTAATCAAAGAACTATAACAACAACCTTTCGAACGAGCACTGAGCCATTTTCCAACTACTCGTGTTCCAGGATCACTCATTCCATTTGCAATGCTAACTTCAAATCACCGCATGACTAACCGAGAATGTGCGTTCCCCTTTCACTGTATCCTTGAAAAGTTAGGGAATGACTATGATCGCTTGTCACTATGACCAGCGTCTCGTCAGTGTCAACTAGTTTCAGAGTTGCTTCAATGGCCTCAGAGAATCTCACGGTTTCTAGTAAAGCTTGAGCCGCGTGTCCACGATGATGGGCAAAATCAATGAGGCCCCCTTCTACCTAAAAACGAATGCCCTTGATCTTTCGGACCTCGACAAACTGTGAAAGGGATCTACTGTGCAGCTTAAAGAAAATCTCACCGATCTCATTGGAGCACGAAGTTATACCACTCACCACAAGGAAGAATCCCTTCTCCGATTTTCGTAGAATTTTCACGGCGGTAGTCGTCATGTTCTCCAAGCTGGGTTGCCCTCCGGGGCCAGCGTCTCTTTCCCAGTCCATGCTTAAGTGACCATTGGCAAATATGCCCAAGAGGAAGTCCGTCTCCTCTGGATTGACTCCGAATAATTCTTCGTTATTCTGAACCACAGCGTGCGACGATCTTCTTCGTGTTTTATCGTCCGTCCAATCTTTGATAAGATCTCGTCCGTCCTGACTGTAGCAGGCCCAAGCGTCCAGCGGATCTCCTTCTTTGGCGGATGAGTTGCTTTGCATCACTTGTCTACCGCCTCCCATGATGACCTGATGAGTGAAGCAGAAGCCGAGTAATTATGATGCAGATAATTATCATCACGATGTATTCGATGATACTGTGCTCGTTTGAAGATTTTCACTTTATTAACGATCGCGCACGTTATTTCAGCGGTATCTGCCTGCTTCAGTCTTTGCTCCTGGCGATAACTTACTCTCAGATTCCTTCCTGGCTCATCCTCGATCAGTTGTCTAGCAATATCCTTACATTTTGATGCACTTGTCGGCATCGTGCTCTCACATTCCCATTTTCTGTCGGCTGTGTGAGCATAGAGCGCTGAGGGTGTTGCGTGAGTAACCCTTGTGGTAGTGACGAATCCTGATTGAGAAGAAAATATGTTCACTAAGTTGTTCGGTCTTGCAGCGATATCAGGTAAATGTGTATTGTCTCAAACTGTCTCAAACAGCTTTCTCACTTTCTATGAAACAATTTTGTAGAATATCTACAGATCTGAACAGACAGTGGTGGTAGATCGATATTCTTTCGTGTGGTTAGTAAAGTTCATCAATCAAGTATTACATGGACAGACAAGGAACGACTCCAAAGTCTCAATGGACTGTGTAATTTTCAATTGTGTTTCTTGGCAAGGATTGAAACTGACCTGTGTCTTTACCGACACTTTGAGCCCAGTTCAGGATTGAATTAACGCGATTTTTCTCATCGAGACTCGCCTCGCAGTCGCCTCTTCGCACGTTCGCATCGACCCCCGCTACTCCGTAGTTCGTTTTAGCGCCGCAAAAAACTGCCGTAGCGGTTGATGCTGAGTCTGGGACTTGTTTGTCTGAGTCATAAGTCTGCGAAATCAGTGTTTTTTTTTCGTTTGTATATGTATATGTGCAATTAAAATTATCCGACTTTTAGAAACTGTAAGGTTACACACGAATCGTAAGTACTAAATCAATAGCACGGAGTTAAGATCGGCGTAGATACGAAGTGAGGTGAAGTTGATGGATTGATTAATCAGAGATTATCGAATGATGTTACCGCCAAATGCGTCATTCACCTTCCGGCAACCTTAAATCAGTAACAACGCTACCTATTCAATTGAAATGAATTTTTCTCTATCTTCAGTCGGTAAGTTTGTTCGCACCTAATCGGTGTATCGCAGTACCGTACGTACATCACGAGCTTCGATATCTACGGAAGCCCAGATAAGAGAAATAATGAAAATATATAATTAGCCGTCTACAATCGACGCACGTGTTTCTCGAAAGCACTAAGGAAAATCATATTTGGTCACGGATCGCTGTACGTGGACATGAGTACAGAGCTAGAAAATTCGGCCGATGCAGCTCTGGATATGGCAATGGTATCTATTGCAATTGAGCTTCATGCGGTGATGGAAAATTTCAGCTGATGATCAAGAATGCAGTGAAGCAAAGACGAGAAACTTGAATCGCGGATTGATGAATGCGGAATGCAAAATGTGATATATACTAGGACCATTTTTATCTTTTCAAGTTCGTCGTAGCCTGAAGCATGTTCCAAGGTCCCGGCCATGGGATACATACAGTTTTTTGTATTTCTTTAATTCTATAATCAGAGATAGGCACCGCTGTGAATTCACTGCAGTAATAAGCGTACCTTGAGCAAGCCAACATTGGGGAATTTCTCCCAAGCCAGATAACCATCTTCACCGGAATGATAAATTCTGCTTGCTGCAATGGTTTCGAAACTCATACCATCCCCGAGAAAGAGAATGACGTTCTTGGCCGTATTTGTATTCAATTGATAATTCAACGCCGCGACTAATTCCGATCTCGCAACGTCACGCCAATAATTTTTATCTAGATACAGACAAAAGTATAAAGACATTTGTAATGTTCGTTACGAAATACATCGTACATTCCCAATCATCGAGTTCGTTAATACATATATGTAGATATTCATGATTCGTTAGCTTTGAGATCCTACCTTCTGATTCCCCTCCGTGTATTTCTCTCACTAGTAACGATGTAAGTAGAATTATTTTGAAAATTTTTACAACCGTTCGATCGTACAAGTCCATTGTACTTCGAAGTAGAAAACTACTAAAAAATTTGCAACGGTATTACTGCAGCGCTGGAATATAACTGCAGAGTGTTACACTTCAAAGTGTTTCTTCATATTATGTCTACCAGATGAGAGGTGTCGGCGAGCCAGCGTCGCATTGTCACCGGGAGCTATGATGGAGGGGGAAACCGGGACAGCTGTGAGGTCGGGTCTGTGCATAGACATGTAGACCTGGACCGCGCAATCCGCACTTTAAGATGGTCGTCAAAAGTGAGAGAGATGGAGCTTGTACGGGCCAAAACGGGCCAAAGAGTATTATGACTCTTTGGTGCACTCAAAAGCTCTGTCTCTCTCATATTTTTCATGACCACTTTCCGAGCCTCGTAAGATAGGGATTGCGCGGTCTAGGAGGTCCACAGGTCTATGGGCCTGCGTGATCGCTCGTGCGGAGTAACGTGCGTGCGCGACTACTCCCGACGTGGACAGTATCGCTGGCAAATTCGGTTACTTTTTTCCACTCTTCGTATACTTACCTCATGTACATACACTTCTGAAACGCACTTATGTCTTGTCTCTCTCGGCCTTTATCAATTGCCTCTGGAATTCCGTTGTAAAGAATTTGATGGTATAACGGCGCGGCAGAGCGGGCACTTCGGTTTAGAATGGGAAATCAGGACGCTGCAGCGAACAGCCGGAGGTGAATATTCTTGCCATTCTCAAAAATGACCTTCCAGACAGTTCGTTGAGCGAAGAATTGCCGGAGATCAGCAAAAATGATTTAGTAGGAAAAAAAGATTTCCTCCAAGAAATTTGATTTCTCTGGAGGAATCAAAATTTCTGCCATTTTTTTTTTTTCTCCCTACTCGTAATTGTTCATCACTTTCCGTACGTTCGTGCTTCAAAGAAACGTGGAAATGGAAACTACGAAGAATAAATTCCCACCCAACGATCATTTTTTGATCTGGTGTTCGTCCTGCCTCGGTACTTAATCTATCCATGTATACCTACCTATCTTCCATCAATCGTTACTCGATATTGCAGTGCGGAACGTGAGTCATGTTTATTTTTTGTGACAGATGCTGCGGTATAAGCAGCATCCAAAAATTACTCCGCATTCTTATGTGATACATTGTATATAAACATAATATCTGTATGCTATATAGTTGAATATATATGCATGTATGTAAATACTCATAATAGTAGAGTCTCCCGCGTGAGAACATATGCTTATCATTATCATCATAGCTGTTGTGTCACTCAGCGCAGTTAAATGGAAACAAGCGTGTATATACATACCCTAATATTGTACACACAATATTTACAGAATGTGTGGCCTATTAATTATCACATTACACATCATAAGCAAATAATACAGCCGGAATTCCGTACAGCTAATCATTCTTACTTACTTTTGGTTCATTCGCGTTTAAATACTCGGGCAAATGATGAATACGTTGAACTGAATACATACGTAGTCCAGTAACTTGTTCGTACAGAGCGATCAAAAATTGGCGAATCTATTGTTGAGCAGATGTTCAGAAGTGATAAACTCGAACGCGCGTTCCGAATCCCGATACCGGCCGGTGCTGTCGCGTGTGTACGCGCGAGGGAATCAATTCAAGAGTCTCAGGCGCATCGTCGGTAGGGCAGATCTTTACCTTGCCAGTGATTCACTCTGTGGGTACGTGTGCTGCTGTTTTGATTTTCCACCCTACTCTCACCATTCAGCCGGTAAGCAATTCCAGAATTGAGGCAGCGGAAAGCTAGCATATAAGTATGAGTTTTTCGATTCTTTGAAAATCAGTGATATTTTCTATGCAAACGACAGAATTTTGGAGTGAGAAACTTTGTCACCGGTATATAATACATCCGGATTCTAAGGTAGGCGTGTGAAGTATTGTGTGCATTCATACGTATATTTCTGTTCATAATGAGTTTGCTCTGAAGCTGCTCCAAGGGTAAAGCAGAAACCAATCGGCGCGTTGTATTTTCGTATTTATTATTGCGGTAGTTGGGTAAAGAAAAAGTAACGAGAGGAGAATCGTCTAAAAATGACAGTCGACATCGATATAATCAATTGTCTTCTGAAATCACCGACACAATAGTGAAAATAGGATCCGAAACTGCTGTTGAATGGTTGTACGAATTCAAAAATTAATCAGAATGCAACGCATTGGGCCATAATGGAAGAGCTACTTAGATCAGTGTTCAATTATATCACGACCTGGACTGGACATTCATCATCTGTAACGGTACGTCCGTCTATATTGTTTCTATTCCGGCTTATTGACCATTTCGTAGCTTAGACCACCGTCGAATTTTAAATACAACAGTTCCAGCAAGTATATTATGCTATATATATGTATGTTGTATGTTATATGCCCCTACATTCCAATATTGTACGCAAAGCGAAGAGGAGAAGAATTGTTATTGTATATATAGGTAGGTATTGTGTATATATAGGTTGGTATGAAATCGTAATAATAATAATAACAACAATAATGATAATGACGAGGAAATACGTGAACGGTTCAATCAACGCGAATAAATCAACTGTACTTATATAATCGCGAACGAACAAAGCATTAATTGAGTCTTTTATTATGAGGTTGCTTCTGACTGTACATCTGCAGGGTTTATTTCTTCGATTTTATGTCTGTAACGGAATTTCGTTGAGTCATTGAAGCGTTAACAAGATCCTCTTGAGAAATCTGAAATTGCTCGTTATACTTAGGTGTATACCTACCCCGTACGCACAAGCGGTACAGATACATATTGACGCAGTGCGTAAATAAATACGCAAGTATAACCTCGTACTACTTTTTTCTACGAGCGATCAAAATATAATGTAAAAATCGTCACCGAATCGATTGATAAAGAAAATCGGCGAATGATTATTTCCGCGAGTAGGTCGATGAAAATATGGTAAATACAAAACGAAAAACGAGGAACGAAGAATGAAAGGGTTGAATTATAAGGAATGTGTCACACAATGCGATTATGATTACGATGCACGTACGTTTATTTTCATAATTTTATTTGTCATACAGCTGATTACATGTTATTCCAATAAGAATCACAGATGTCGTACAGTTATGTGGGAGCGGAATGTAATACAGGTACATGATAAAATTTGCTCTCTCCTTCGATGAAGAAGTCGGAGAAACCTGAAGATTATATTTTCGTGTTTTGCAGCATATTATGTGAAAGGAAACGTGACTTAGTTCGCAGGCGGACATGCGAGCGATAATTACCCCAAAAATTCAATTCTCGTAATATGCGTAGTATAGAAAGAAAAGTAGGTATAGGTATGGATAATAAGACGCGGGAGAACGCTGAAAGTAAAACGAGAAGAAGCTATTGATCGTATTTTTTCATCCCTCTCCCCCTCGGGCTGTGGAGGTTGGAACGGACAGAATTAAAGATGGCGGGAGTTTTTCCATTGTCTTTCCCCTACTCTCCCCCCGCAGCCACCCACCCGCCCAGCCCCTAGCTCCCCCCCTCACCCCCCGAAGCCCCAGAGCCCCGCGAAACGGCGAAACGGAGCGAAGCAAAGGAACGGCAAGAAAAGGAGGGATGAAAAATGGGCAGGGATATTTTAAAGGGAAATTCAGACAGAGGCCGGCCACCCCCTCAAACTCCCTCGTTTTATTCTCATCTCCTTCTTACTCTCGCGCGTCCGCCACCCTCCCCCGAAAAGAGCTCTTCTGACGCAACGCTTATGCGGAGGGGCGTTTTTCCAATTCTAAATGATAAAAATGGAAGCGCCATTCCAGATTTTCCTATTCGATAATTACATTTGTTTCAATTTTCAGTTTTGTATTAACTAGGTATACCATGAAATGCGGCTACAGCTTCGGTGGGGATTCCGCTCGTTCGATTCAACCGTGATTATTATCCCAATCATCGAACGAACTCGGTGATACACCGATCACGTTGGGAAATCATAAAATTACGCCGAATCAATGAATAGTATTCATTTCGCTCGATCGTTTCGATCGTTGTTTTACCGCAAAGTAGCTAGCATCTGCAGTACCTACCCAAGTTCATTGGAAAAGCATCTCTGATACAATCTTCACAATTGTATGCTGAAACGGTTTTTTTTCTTTTCAATCGGCTTCTCAATTTTCGCTATTTTGTTATATCCTCGATACCTACTTATTTCGCCCCATTCGTAGCGTATCAATATCGATTTCTTTCCTCGTGAAGCGGGTGCGGAAATTCGAGAGAAAGTGACTCCCTCCGCTCACACCTGGAGCATTAGACCTAAACTTCGTTTCATACCTATATACCCGTGCAGGTTTTCCTCGAGGAAGCATCTTGGATTACAACTTTGCGACCTTGAAAACTTATATTGAGCTAGGTTAGTTTTTGGAACGGTTAGCCAGAGCCTTGTAGCCTACTTTTATATACCTACGAAAGACTAATTGCCAGTTGGAACTTGCTCTTGGACTCCTGGTGGGAATAACTGCTTCATCCCTTGTTACAATATATCGTAGGTGCAAATCTCTCGAGTTTCAGGAATATAAACCACATTCATATACAAGGAAGAAAAGGGAGGAAAACGGAGAATGAAAAAAAGGGAAAAAGAAGACCGTATAATTTACGTAGTTCACAGGATTTAAACTTGGGGAAAAAGGGTCACAGACATGTTTCTCTGAAGCAAAAAGAGATTTTTTTCTTCACTCTTCCCTGGATTTTGTTTTCCTTCTCAAATCAACCGACCGCGACGCCGCGCCACTCTGCTTCTTCGACGTCGATTGCAAATCCACTCAATCACCGTTCATGCCTCGACTGAGCAACCAATGCATCGGAGTAATGAGAGTTTGAAGTAACTACTCCTTACGGCATACTTCCATGAGAGGAATCCTATCTAACCTTGTATAATAAAAACCCCGGATTACAGATTTTTCCCCTATAATTCGTGCCGAAGAATGAGCTAGAGAGGATCGTTGGCGGTTTTGAAGTTGGTGGGGGGAAAACAGTGAAAATGTTTGAAGATGTTTCTATTGCGTTGAGAGGGTGAAATGTCAGGAGGCGTAGTATACAGCGTAGGTATGGGGTGGACGACAAACGAAGAGCGAGAGGGTTGATGCGGAGGTAATGCGAAATGTATGTAGTCAAATATCGCGAGTTACTCTTACTTCTGCGGAGACGCGGGATCCTCCATTTTTCTTCTTCTTCTTTCATTTTCCTTCTCTTTCCGCTTTCATTGCGTTTACATTAGACAAACGTTTCGTCGCTTGAAAACTTCTGACGGAAACGTCACGTTTTTAGTTAAAAGAATCAAATCTCGGATGAAGATGAGACATGCAGCTATATACCTGTATATAACAGTCATTTATCCGAAGGTTCGTCTGCGCGAATCTGAATCGACGATGCGGACGATAATTTTTCGTTTAATGTTGAAAAAATGAAAAAATAAGAACGACAAAGTATTACGGAACTGATGGAAATCCATTTTATCTCAAATTATAGAATCACTATCAGCGTTGCGACCGATAAGATCATTATAAAACAACAAAAAGTAGCGCATACTACAATCATTCTCTCGAATTCAACTAATTTTCGCAAATCAACAACAGAAATCGAATGATGATGAAAAAAGGCGACAAAAAAATAAAAATAAATAAATAAATAGAACGACCACAAGTGCGAGAAAGGGAGATTTTGAATTTTACGCGTGATAAGACGCCGATGGAAAATTCACCAAAAGTGTATAGTATAGCTATATAAATTCATTTCTGACTCACCTTGTTATTAATACTTACAGAATCTCAATCCTACCTCGTGAAATAACTTTTTCGATAAATTAACAGAAAGGGAACCGATATTTTTCTTCACGATTTATACTCGTGATAGAATATGCTTTGGATATAATTCTCTCGTGAAGTATGGCTATAAATTTTTGAAATCAATCAATATAAACACCGAGAGGACAGGTATCCCTATACCTATCCGTTCTCGACTGACCTCGGGCAGGAACTAACAGGCCAACGAAAATTCGGGCATCGGAGCATCAAACCTGCGACTTGGTGCGGAATCATTGTGCATTATATAGCTAGGTACGCTTAGTTTGTATTATACCTGTAGTTCTACGAGTCCCGTGGTCATACGGGTATAAACGATCAGCGGCCGGTCAAACTGGTATGTAAATTATCTGACCACCCCAAAAAGGGTTTTCTCATTTTTTCTTTTAATACGGGCAGTTTTCGGCAGCTGCCCGTTTCCGACGAGTA
Organism: Phymatocera aterrima; assembly: GCA_963170745.1. Taxonomy (NCBI): domain Eukaryota; kingdom Metazoa; phylum Arthropoda; class Insecta; order Hymenoptera; family Tenthredinidae; genus Phymatocera; species Phymatocera aterrima. The sequence goes on along the minus strand of OY720668.1, from coordinate 7,901,881 downwards.
GGCAGGCCATTGTACTCCGACTCTGCACCTCCTTCAACGGTCGCTGGTCGGACAATGTTCAATGATTAAACAGTTGCCGCTGCATTAAACTGCAGTATGTAATACCTACCATGGTCACGTCACGGTATACGTGGAATGGGTATTGACGATTTTTTATAGAATTCAAAGACCTGCAGGATCTCTACAAACGCGGATTCGATGGACGAATTAGGATGATCGTGATTTATCGAAATTTAAACCTTATGAATTTGACGTTCGATGTTTGCTTGATTATTGGTTGAGAATCTCGACTGAAGAGCATATATAGGTTTTCTTTTTTCAAATTTGTATATTTGTATGTTTGTATCTGGTCAATGAAGAGTACAAGTTAGAAAAAGGCGAAGAGAAGAGAAACTGAAAGAGAAGGGAAGAAAAATAAGTAAAATAGAGTACGGGGAACTTATTAAAATTCACAGCCACCCCGAACTTGCGCTCGGCTTAGAAATTAATTTGAGTTGGTTAATTTTTTCATGTAAATGCTAATTTTACCCTGGAGCGAGTATAGCCAAATTAAGGTAAAGCTAAAGCTTTGATATTAAGGAATGAAAAAATTGAAAAAAAAATTGATTGAAAAATATTTGCATTTGGATATAATTACTGTATACGTTGTATATAGGTTTATCCGTCTACCGAGTGCCTCGTAAAGCTCTTACAGGAAATTTCTTCATTCTCTTTCATGCGCTATCGATTTTGGTCTTTCATTTTCTTTCCCAAATTTTTTACGACGAGTTTCAAAACGAGCTTTTACTCTTATTTCGCCTTCTCACGAATTACTTCTATATTCTAAATACGAGAAGCGATAATAGCTGACGTGACGCTTAGGGATAATCGCTTCCGTCGCTTTTGTCATAAAAAATTGTCTCACGAAAGTCTGAGAGTGGTAAAATAGTGAAATACCAGCGAATGTATAAAATGTGAAACGTTGAGAAGTATAAAGGTAAAATGAGAAGGTACAAAGTACAAAGAAGAAAAGCTGGGCGTCTGAATATGTACTCCGCAGCAGTCCGCGCAAGTAACAATAAAATCTGATTTTCCAACATTGTTTTCCAAGGGACAATGCTCGGCCGAGATAAGTTATGACGTCATAAGGCAAGGCTCGAAGGCGGAACAAAAGAAGATCTAGCTGCGCCTTGGCGAGGGCCATGAGGGGGGCGTTGGTCGGGGGCGGATGGGGGGTTGGTAAAGGAAAATAATAAAGACCAGTTTTTAATTGTACCATAAATTTAAACGCTTTTGTTTTTAACGCCGCGTTGCACGCTGCTAAACCGAACCCGTACCGGAGCCGCTACGTTGGAGGATTGTTTCATCCGTTTTTATAATACAACATTATCTGGATTCGCGTCAACTTCGTGATAACATTCGTTGCCCTCGACGAATCTTGGCTCGGACCGTAACGTCCGTTGGGAAACTTATGGGGGTTTAATTTTTGTATCGTCATTAAGTTTCTCAGGGTCAGGGATTATCATTTTGCAATCTGAATAACTGCCCGCGCAAGCAAACACAAGATTGCTTCCGGAGTCCGTGATCACGGGGACTTGTCAAAAGTTGTCATTCGTAGCGCGAACAACTTCCACTCAATCAAATCTAACTTCCAACTTCCAGAATTGCGGAGAGTCGATAAAACGGATTTTCAAGTGACGTATACCGTTTAGAGATGCTTCCTTCCGTACAGAAGCTCGGAAACATTGGAATCGATTATATCCATACCCCTCGATAGTTGGGAGACCTTCCGATGCACTTCATTTTCTTTCGTATTCAATCGGCATTCCTCTTGCAATACAGTGATAAATAAATGAACGAACGACAAACGAACATCCTCGTATCAAATTGCACGAAGATTTCGTACTTCTGTAGTGAGAAATGCACACTGTTTGTATCTGTACCGCGCGATTCTACGCGGTAATTAACCCTTGTACGCATATACCGGTATACGGTCCAGGGACAACGCGCAGATGGGCTGGGGTGGCCGGTGGGGTGTCGCGCAGAACGGGAAGGGACGCGGGCTAAGGGTTGGAATTTTCCTTTCTGCAAACAGGTTTGTCCTGTATGGGTTACGACTGAGGGACCCTTTGGTCAGCATTTTTTCAAATCTCCATCCGGCTGGCCCTTCTCAGGGGATGTACAAAGTTCCGACGAAGGGAGGAGGTACCTACGTTCCACGTATCTATCTGTAGTTAGCGAGTTCACCTATATGCTATGACTTCAGCAGAGCAGATTGCAGGTTTACAGGTATTCGACAGTTCATTTTTGAGACCCGAATTGTTCGAACATTTCGACGAATTTGATTTCGCGACTTTTGACTCCTACGAGATAAAATATTGATGTGGTATCGGCTTGAATTTTGACAATGTAACGCAACGTAAGTAGGTGCGCCTATGTTCCAAGCTTCCAGGACTTTAGGTCCTGTGACAAAGCGAGGGCAATACTTCCTCCGTTTTGTCTGGGAACAAAACATTATCGGCGCCGGGGGTGGTTATTAACATAAAAATAAATGAATGCTGGATGCATGGTTTGCTTCCTTGGTCCAAGCTACCCTCATCCCCCGTCCTTTCCTCGTACCTCTGTCTCCACCTCCGCCTCTCCCTCTGCCTCTGCCTCTGCCTCTGCCTCTGCCTCTGCCTCTGGCAACGTCCTGCAGTCAGTCCGCCGCTACACCCCCTCGAGTGTCTTTTCTTTTTCAAGATGGCGCCGCGGAAAAGTCAAGACAAAAGAGAACGGTAGACGGTGACCCCCTCGCGCCCCCATTTCGCCCTCTTTTCCACCGCCACCGCCACCCCATCCTCATCTTCGTCCTCCCTCCCTCCCTCCCCCGAACGTTGAGGTACCGGCATCGCGCCGCCAAACACACTTTGCGGTGACAGAAATTTTATTCATCGGTTGTAATTGCGTCAATTTAAATTTAGTTTGAATATTTATATTGTGAGGCTGATCGATATCGAAGGGCGGGTAGCGAGATTAATTGAACATTTTTAGGACGTGGAAGGGAATCTAGAGAGAGAGAGAGAGAGAGAGAGAGAGCGATTGAGACTGTTGAAGAGTGAGAGTGAGCCATAGAAAGCGAGAGAATTTTCCCTGTTTTGAACGTTCAACGTGTTCAGGGTTGCGCGGTTTCACACCGAAAGAAACTGACGTGAGGTGAAATTGCTGTATCCGAATAGGAAAACAACCCGCGTACTGTTATTAATGATGTTTTCATAATCGTTTTGTCATTCATTATTAATGAGTGGATACGACGGTATTGGTGGATCGACCATGTCGATACACGTCACTACGCTTCACCAATACTCGCCGGAGTAGGTGTACGTACGTAATGAGCCTGCGATGAACGCGGAAAGGGGAGGGAAAAAAATTAATAAAAAATGTCCTGAAGCGTTGGGAAATTTTCTAGTAGCGCCGAAGCCCGATCTTCTCCTTATGGTAGCGGATGAAGTTGAAACTGCAGTTTTCTTTTCCAGCATAAGTAATCCGGCCGTTCTGGGTGTTTTACGCATCTTGCATAATGCAGGCTTTATGTAGTGTTGGGTAAAATGCTGAAAACCGTATCGTTTGATGGCTCGAGCGAACTGCGACGGAGGGACGCGGTTATATTATACCTATAGGCGGCTACGGCCGAGAAAGCCGGCGTGGTTTTTATACCCTATATAGGTATTATAAAAAGTGCGGAGTGAGCCAAACCCCATAAAAAAGAGGGTGGGTCGTTGTAAAAAGAGAGCTAGGCCCGCGGGACCAGGCTGAGATGAACCCCTAAAAATTTCCCCACCCTTATTCGGTCCTCGTCCTCGTCCTGCGAACTACTACAACCGCCAACTAACGCCGCGGCGGTTCCTATACACAAGGGCCGCCTGACACGCAGCCAGTATCAGCGGAGGCGCGACTCCTTATAGCTTGGCTTCTTGGAAAATTTCTTCCCCTCTTTCGCAGTCCTTCCTTTTTCTCCCTTTTTATTCAAGCTCCTTTTCGTCGCTGATGGCGGTGGAAAGGGGAAGAGAAGAGAACGGAATGGCAGGGAGTGGGACGGAGGGAGGGGGGGGGGGGGGGAGGAAAGTGGGTGGGCGAGCAAGGCAACCAGCCAGTGGACTGAGCGAGGGGGTGAAAGCACCCTGCTCGAAGTATTTGAGATAAGAATAAAGTCGGGGAACCATGGCGCGGGGCTGCGGGGCGCGGGAGGGGGCGGGGGAGGGAGAGGGGCAGGGGGTGGGAGGAAGAAGGCATATCAAAACGCCCGGGAAAGGCAAAAAGTATACGCGGCGATCGATGCCTTGCCCAGCGAACAAAATGAAATTTATACTTCGCACTTGCCGTCTACTAGGAGATGAAATAACTGCTAATAGTTGCATCGGTATTAGTTATATCCGTATATTGTGATTCATGACCTATTTTATAGCTATATAGATATCCATGTATGTATTACATAAATGCAGTCTTCTCACTATGACATGATATTTGATTGCTCGAATTACATAATTTTGCAGTTCGTCCGCAGTTTTTCACCGTTATCAAGCGCGTGCGACAAGTTTAATGAGATCTTCTTATTCATTGTTTCTCCGTCGGTTTTCTTTCTCCTTTTCGTTTATTTCTCTCCACGCGTGAAATCATATTATTCTAGGATGTAATCGCTCGATGATCACGGGGCTATTCTTCATTTTGTCATTGCATAGTAAACAGGTATGCGTACGCGTGTGTATATGTATCGTGTACATGGTACCTACAACACATCTGCGTGTCGGTATATTGTTTTTACCCGGCTTATACAAAACGACGGTGAGGCGAACGGGAGTGGGGTGGGTCGGATGAATTTCCTAATTAAAACTTGTCTGAAACTATTTAAAAGTTAAAAAAGGAAGAAAAACAAGTTATATGCTCGAGCGATGGACCATTATCACTTCGGCCTTAAGTTTGATAAATTATCAATTCTTGCCGGGCGTTAATTTATTTTCCAAATTTTGAATTCAGCTAGATAATTTACGTGGATACAAGCGCCAGAAATTCATCTCATGCAATATATTGCATAACGGTAATGATAGCGATTATCGTCATCATTATTATCATCATCATTGCTTGCGAGTATGTACAACGGAAAATTTAAAAGGCCAACACCACTGGCGTATGTACGTACGTACGTACATTCATACATAACTTATATAGTTACTCCTGTTTTGGAATTATTTCTACTATTTCCGCTGCACCAGAGAGAGAGCAATTAGTAGGAGTCTGCTTTAAGCTGGGCAATAGATTTTTCCCCAAGATCTCCCTGCTTAGCGTTGAAAATTTACAATGCGCTGTGCACCGCTAGAAAATTGCGAGTTAAAACTATAAGATACCCATACTATACGCGTGGAATAAATATACGTACCTACACGCTTATCAGAAGAAATATTTATTCAAATTTATCTTTAATCGCAAGCGACTTATCTGTTCAATTTCTATGCAATTTTTTCGTGAAATTCACTTCTCTCACACTGCGGCTGTTGACGTGATAATGAATTCGATTTTAGAATCCAGCGGTATGAATGATCGAGAATTTTCAGTTTCATGAATGCGATCAAAAAATTTGACTACTGCGATCAGGAAGAGAAGGAAAAGAAATTTCAACGCGATTGAAGTACGCGAATAAATTTTCGCCAACCGATCGTCATTTTTCGTTCAATTTCATACTTTCAATTCTGCAGTGCCTGAGTACCTCTGAAGCAAGTTTCAAATATGTATACTGTGTACTTTGGGTTGAAATATAAGCACAACTTTTCAGCTCCCTACCTTACCGATGCTTCTTAGAACTTGAGTCAAACGCCCCTAGCGAAGGGTTGCGAAATTTCCAAACGAAATACACTAGGGTCGGTATGGTAGGCAGACGACGGTAAGACAGTATTCGACAGCAAACACTCGGGGGTGGTTCTCGGTTTGTTGGAAAATCTGTAATCGATTTTACGGATAACTGAATACACAGGATCAAGTTTTGAAGAAAACGAAACAAATAGACGATAAATTGGAAAAAATCTATTTTTCGCCGAGTATTATGACGAAGAGCAAAAAAGAAGAGTAATTGTTTCATATCGAGCTGCGCGAAGAGAGATACGAATTAATGAATCTCCCACACAGTGAATTTGAAAATTCGTGTTCGTAGGAGGAGGCGGTTACCGGAATTTTTTCAAACTTTGATACAACGTTTCATAATTCACGGGGTTATATTATTTTGTTTGACGTAATTCTGGACGGGAACGAAAACGGTGCAGTTAGTTTTGACGGAAATTAGAGAAACGCGAAATGGCATGGCGAGACCCGTTCTATATGGAATATTTTAATCTTTGACGTCGCCTCGAAGGGTGAAAACCGAGAACAATATTCGGACATGTTTTGCGGTTGAAAATTACGAGCCTCCGGTGTCTGGAAATAATTAAACAAATTAGTAAAACTTAACGAGGTCCCCGGCAACCATCGCGCGAAAACTACCCTCATAAAAATTTCAACCCTCCCCCTTCCCCTACCCCTTTCCTACCCCCCCCCCCCCCCCCCCCATACTCTCTAAGCGAAGCTAATTCAAGATGGCGTCGCCCCTATTCTATTCCATTCTATTCTATTCTATTCTGCTCTATTCTCTGCTCTCTACTCTTCTCATCTCCAGCTAAGCTGGTTGGTAACCCCTCGCCTTCGTTGTTACCCAAAACGTTATGAGGGTGGGGCCTTGAAAGTATGGCGCGCCCTTCATCTCAGATGTTACTGAAACTGGAATGGTGTATTCTCCGTGAACAACGTTCGTATCCAAAACTATATCCGGGCGTTTCAAAAACGGAAACATTATCACGAAAACTTTCATTTCCTCCGGTCACCCAGAAATAAAAAATCCAAATGCCAGGCAATTTTCACTCGCGATTTATTAGAAAGAAAAAAGAAAACAAAAAAAACAATCAAAATCAAATCGATGCTGTTTTCCCTCGTCGATCCTCGTTCGCGAAATTTTGTTGCATTGGCATAAATAAATGAATCGGAATCGGCACCTATGATTCATTCATTCCTCCCGTCTTCCAGTCAGATTTGTCAATTGAGCTGCATGCGGCTCAGAATGTTAGTTATTATATTTTCCTGTCTGGGTTGTAGGTGGGGCGGAGGTCGGTACCTCAACACTACATACAGTGGTAGTTGGAATGCTGGGACGGAGGGTTGTGTCTATGCTAGAAATTTCTACAACCACCCAGATTTCGACTCACGTGCCACTGCCTGTGAATTCCTGGGACGACGCGTATGTATTCGTACACGGGTTAAATTTCGAAAATGGGGAAACGAAAAGGAGCGCAACATGAAAGAAAAGAAGTTCGAAGATTTGAATAAAATGTAAAAAATTCTCAGGCTTTTCGAGCGATCGTATGATTATTTTATTCACACGGTATATGATTGTTGAATAATGAGTACAGGCATTGCAGCACCGATGTGCGAATGCAGTCCCAAAGAATTTGGAAAAACTGTCAGTACACTGCAGTCTACGATAGAATGGGAAAAAAAACGTTATTTGAAATTCGGTTATTTGAAATGATAAGCAAATAAAAATTCGTCATATGATTTGCCCCCCCCCCCCCCCCCCCCCCCCCGAAAATGATACTTGAACCACATATTCGCCATTCGTAGATTTCAAAAGTTGGCATTTGAATGTAATTAGAAAATTTGTTATTCAATTTTTTCTTCTTTTTTAATTGAAAAATATATTTCTCAACCGTTCGTTCGTTTTATGCCTACCAGTGTCCACCTCGTTATCTCGTACAGCTCACTGTTCATGAAAGCACAATTTACACACTGAATTAAATGGTAAAAATATTTTCGAAATTATAACGACAGCACAAACGGAAGACTGATTTTTTCGCTTCGTTCAACCTCAGCTCAGCACGAGCTCGAAAACAGTTATAATTATCTCCGGTGCTGACATTTTTCACATAAAAATCGAATTTGGTGTTCATAATTTCTTAGTCGGACGCGAGTTGATTTTTTTCTTCATTTCGAGTAATTTGTTGTTACAACCATACGGGTATCATGAATATTACGGACGCTGACGCATCTGTAATGAGGATTCTAATTCTGTTGTTTCTCTATTCGTTCCTAATTTTCAACGCGATCGCGATCTATCGCTCAAGCGAATGAAATATTTTTTGACAGACGAATGCGATTCTCTGATCAAATGGAACGAGCATCAGCTAATAATCGATTATCGGAACTCCCACTGAGAATATATACAGGCTTGAGACCCGAGCTGCCGAACGGAGATTCGATTTTGTGCAATCAATCAAGCCGAGAGGGTATATTTGATTAGATTCGATTAGGATTAACTTAGTCTGCACGGAAAGACATTCGTTTTGCGAACAGGTATGAACCGCGATGAATGATTACCGCATTCCGCCGAACATAGATCGAAGGCAAAGAATGAAAAATCAAAAATAGAAGTATAACGTACATACATATGTATGTGAAATGAATATGACGGTCAATTTTCAAGCGGCAGAATTTTTTCACCGAACTATATTGCGGATTTTTCCACGGCCTGCGGCGTACTGACCTCGCCCCTATTTTTCACCGAGCGCCCCCGAGCCCTCTCCTTCTCCCCCCGTCCCCACCCGAGCCAAATTTTTACGATTCTGCGCGCGAAAAATGCTGTTCTTCGTATCTAGCTACGAGCTTGCGCGCCGATTGTCGCCGCCGACTGTCTCGATTAAAGGGCTCGCTTTTATTTTCGGCAAACTTTTTTCCCTGGCGCTTCCTCCTTCATTTCCTAATTCTCTCCCCCCCCCCCCCCCCCCCCCCCCCCCCCCTCCATCACGCTCGCTACGTGGTTTTAAATCCCTACCATCTAGCGGTTTCGAGGGTACTCAGCCCAGAGATTATTCCGGCTGTTTTTCTATCTCGCACCACCCTTGGGCAGAGTTTCTCTTTTTCTAACAGATTTCCCTTCCTCGTGACCTCTCTCGCCGCTATTCATATTTTCCATTCACACTCTTCTGATCGTGGAACCGTTTGTTTCGTCGAGCCTCACTATATATCGTATCAGCCGATCGGCGGACAACGAAGTAGGTACCGATCTTTTCGTTCAGATTGAGCATGAAACACGGGGACCAATTGGCGACGGATGATTTTCAATGAATTCCCTCTTCCGGGATGAAAGCGCTTTACCGATTCTCTATCAGATCTCGCGAAACTCTTTCAGGAGACTATCTCCGTGTATTATGGGATACCGGATTTATCTACTCCGGGACAATCAAGCAGCCGAATCGTTTCGGACACGGACAAACTTGATGGAAAGAAAAATGTAGAATCAATTTATGTCGCGAGAGGAGGAGGTGGAGGAGGGAGAGGAGGTGGCGGTCCTTAGCGTGGAATAATGGGACGACGGCCAATTGGGATCGAGCCTTAAGACGGGCTGGTAACCCCGGCGGGTTCGGTGCGGCGCAACCCTCTCTGGTCATAAATCCAGTTCGTTCTCGTAGAATTTCCTGCGAGAGTATAAATTCACCGGCTGGAATAAGGATTGCTACAGCCCCTTTCAGACGTTGGTGCGGCTGCGGCGTGAGCCCGGGCGCAAGCGGTCGGAGGAATGAGGAAAAGGAGTATGAGGAGTATGAGGGGGATGGGGGAGATTGGGGAGGGGGAGGGGGAGGGGGGCACCATCTTGGATCAATAAATGATTTAACATTCACAAAATGGCGGCTGCTTCTACCGGGCCGGGCGCGGGGGCGGAGAAATAATATAATCTACCTTAGACTCTGGCAGCCACCCTCGTCGCCTTCCGCGCCTTCCGTGCCTTCTGCGCCCTTCTCGCTTCTCTTCTCGGTCCCGCTTTTCATCCTCCTGTATATATGTATGTATGCATGTATGTATATATGTATGCATGTATGTATGTATCCAGCCTCTTCCACCTCTTCACCCTCTTCGACCCTCTTCCTCATCCTCGGCGCTTTCTCATACCAGACTACGTGGAACCACCGCCAGCCTCGCCACCTCGTGCCACCACCCGTCGACGAACTCCGCGGAGAACTCCGCTAATACCCGCGCGCACCGAGTATTCAAATTTCGCGTTTTGAGACGCCTGGAATAGCAAATGATGCATGTCTATTCAAGTCGGCGGTACCGCTCTCTCAAACCTCATCCAGCCTCCTCATCTGGCCACCCCTCGGCCCCCAGCCCAGGTTCTCTGTTCGAAGATGTATTAAACCCGGTTAATTTCCACTTTGACGCATCGCGCTCGGCTCCAATTCCTGCTCACAGACATTTCTTAGGAGATACGCCTATGGAAAGCTGCAGTGTATGCGTACATATTTTACCCAAAGGCTCTCTCATCAGGCATTTAACTCCGATGATCAATGAACACGGATGACAAACAGCACGCCGATTCCCACGACGATGAGGGGTACCAATCGTGACCCCGTGGTCGATTAGTTCTTCGGAAAAGTTTGTCTGGCGCCGTTATCAAGAACAAAACTATGTAAGAGAGGCCTATTATCATCCAAAGCGAACTGCACGAGGTTGAAAGTAATTGGACTCCAATATTTTACCGTAATGACGTACTCGAGTCGATTTTAGGAGGATGTAGCCAGTTTGGGAGAGGCGCCTCATCTCCGAGTCATCGTGGCACCTGCTATGAACGTTTCTCTTCATCTTGCCGACGTTCATTACCAACGGATAGTAGTGGAACGGAAGTCACGGTGACTGGGGAACAGCAGAAGGTTGTACTCAGACCTGGAGACATCTCATATGTCAAAGTTCTGCCTATAGTGAGTATAATTGCGTTGCGTAACCGCAGCGTTTATGGGGTCAAAACGCGGAGGGCTTACGAGGTAGCTACTCTGAACTCGAGCTCCCTCTGTCATTCCAGAAATGAAATATACCGCCGAGTGAATTTCTGATCGCAATGATCATTCACCAAAAATTATCCTGTGCACTCTCAGCTCGTCATCGACATATTTTTTGTAATTTGTGGTGAAATACTAAGCTCTGAGTATCGTTCCTCTATTTTTTCAACCTCCCGGACCGCTCGACTGTAGCTGTATATCATCACCCAAAGCGAACTGCACAAGGCTGAAAGTAATTGGACTCTAATATTTTACCGTAATGGCGTACTAAAGTAGATTTTAGGAGCATGTAGCCAGTTTAGGAAAGGCAGTTGGGATATGGCCGAGGGCTCCAAGGAGGGGAAAATAGACGTATAAGATCCCTAAATATTAAGAGGGCATTAGCGTGGGCGGCCATTTTGCATCAGCCCAAAGCTCCCTCAGCCCCCGTGGCGCCCCCCTCCCCCTTTTCCTCCTTTCAATTCCCAGCCACCCTCTTTTAACCTCTCTTCTCCTCTCCACGTCGTTCGTCGCGCAAGGCGAGTACCTGCTGGCTGGCACATATTATTATATTATAAGGGTGGCTTACCCGGTTACCCCTCTTCCACCTACCTCGCTTCTCTACGGCCCTGCCCCCCCAGGCCACCTTCGAAGATTATGGAAATCTAAGGGAATTATGTACCCGGAAATTTTGTCGAAATCTCACGACGACGCAACTATATTATATACCCTGCGTATATACATATATCTTTAGCACAAGTATATACCGCGCTCGATAAAGTCCCGAACAAACAGCCTAACGCCACGGAGTGCCTTCACACTTGTGCTCGAATGCATGTGTACTACATAGGTATACATCTTATGTGCGCTTAGGTATGTGTAGATGTATAGTTGGGTGAAATTTTTACACAAAATCAAGTCACGGGATATTCAGGATTTTCTGATGCAGGATCATGCTTTCGGACGAAATTTTCTTTCCAGCCATTCAGGAATTATGAGGTTTGTTTCATCTCCAAGGGTAGTTACGCGGGAAAGTTAGTTATTGCGTATACTATATAGACTTAGGTTCACATGTCTTCATTAGGCACTTAGTTTCTGGAAACCGTGGCTGGTGGCTTGCTTCCTCATCTAAGTCCAAGTTTGTTGTGTGCGAAAACACGGGGAGGGGCGGAGGTACGGTGGAAGAGGGCGAGGGAAGTTGATTTGAATTTATATTACTTGGCCGCCCCTCTGAATACGGTCTAAGGAGATTTCCATATATCTGAGAAATTCGAACCGTTCAAAATGGCACCTTGCACACATTTCAAGATATTTTACGTCCATCCTCGGTGTACATCACAGTTTCTGGGAAAAATTTTCGCTATTCAAAAACGGCTTGATGACCAATCGCGAAATCTTTTTCCCCGCTATTACAGCGTTTGTTTAAAATCTTTTGAGCAGCGGATTTATATACGTCCGATGTGATTAATCAAGGGTGTCGTTTTAATTCACTTTTCCGGTTTTGTTATACTTGCCAACGAATCACCCTTCCGGCGACCTCGACTCGTCGTGGGAGGGTGAAACTCTTTCACTGGTTTTTTGTTTTTACGTTAAATTTTCACTCAACCACTTAGTCTCCGGTCTCCAGCGTTAAGTACTTTTTAACCGCCAGGTATATTTATCTTTTTCTGCCCCCTTCACCAACCCTCAACGTTCGCTCCTCTTTCCTCTTCCCTCTTTCCGCCGCCCTCTTTCGTACTTACGCTCCGCGAACCCCGGTATACGAAATAAATACGAAGCAATTAAAATGTTAAAACAAAACGGGGGAAGTGTTCGCTTGGTTAAACGCTTTCACACTCGGCACGCCACTCTCGGAGTCGGAAAAAAGTGTATCAAAATAACGTCATGTATATGCATATACCTACGTAGGCATATATATATTTACTCGAATCATGAATTATTCACCCTCGCATCTCTGGAAATACAAGAATCAAGTGGTTCTGACGTCCACGAAATTCTCGTGCACGCGAAGCAAGTGAAAAAAGTAGTATAGAAACGCAGAAGAAAAAAAAAAAAAAAAACTTCCGAGAGGACTAATTAAACTACTATCAACGAATTTTTGAAATCACAAATTTTGACAGAAATTGAAAAATTCATTAGGGCATTGGGCTAATGCACTATTTTAATCTAATTTCCGGCACTTTCCGAAATTGGCTGAATTTTTCGTTCAAATTTTATTTTCACTCGAATGATTGAAAAATCATAAACTGTTACGTTTGTTGTCATCGGTGGTCGCGGAGAGAAGACTGGACGGCGACTGGACAGTTTCGGGTATCGGGTGTCCATATCTAAGATGCTAGCGATTCCCACAGTGCTACTGTAACGAAGCTGGTCAGTATTTGGAAAACCTGTTGTACTGACCAGCGGCCAGCTTCACGAAGAAGGGGAAATTAATGCCTCCGTACACTAGCTTGTATACTTATTTCTTTCACTGAAAACTGATTCATTTTTCTCGTAGGACAAATACCCAAAACGGAGGAATGAATTCCCACCGTGCAAGTCTTCGGCGGAGTGGTCAGCGTTTCGAGAACCTGTTGGACTGACCAGTGATTGACCGGTAAGTTGCTTTACTACTTCTCTGGGACACCTTCGACGCGGAGTACGAGTTGAGACGGGGCTGCTAAACCTGTCTTACAGGGGCATTCCATTTGTTTGCTTTACTTGCCCTGATGCAAGTAATTCTATGAATTTCTATTAATTCTCAGGGAAATTTGAACTATTCACGGTTATTCGCAAGAAATTGCCGCTTATCCCAGTTCGGTGGATAAGAACAACGGATTATTCTTGATAACTGTACGGATTCGCATTTTTTTTTACGAATAAGTACGGAAATCTACAATTTTTCGTGAAAAACTACGTGAATCTACAATTATATCAAATGGAAAACCGAGATACGCTACGATTTCCTCAAAAATGCAGGTATAGAAATTCGTAGGAGTATAAATTTACAACGGTATTTAGTCATAGTAGAGTATTTTCTCTTGTATGTGCTCCACACAATTCTTTGACAAATCGAATTCGTGTAACGAACGGCCTCGAGATTTTGGATTTGTCTTTTGTATGCCTGAAAAATGGAGTCAGTTTTCGGGAAATCTCAGAAAGCATGCAAACATTTATTTTTTATCGCCATACGATTTTGAGAATTATTTCAATTTCTGCACGATTCGAAAACTTCGCAAATTATATCGGAATAATTTTCATGATTTAAACAATTTCTTCGAATCATACGGTTACGAGAAAGCGACTCAAAGAATTTGAACTCTTTTCGAACGGGTTATAGTAATTTGTAAACGTGTATATTTTGTAAAGTATCAAGATGTCATACGTGGTCGAAGCTTGGTGAGAAAAATCGTCTCTTGGGCTGGGGAGAGAACCGGATATGACATAATTGAAGTTAGTTGTTGCCCAAGAAGTTTGTCTTGGGGAGAGTAATGTGTATCGATCGCTGGGCACCGGTCAAGCGCCCAGTTTAACAGGTCATCGGTTGTCCAGTCGTGACCCTCGAAAGTAAAAGTAGTCACTGTAATAACTTTCCACGATTTTCCAAGGGCTGATGTTCAGTCTGCCAACCAATTCCGTGACGCGATCAACTCTTTGCACACCGTTAGTATAGAACGAGAGTGAAAAAATCGAAACGGTCCGAATCAAACGAAACAAAAAAAAAAAAAAATTGAAAAATTAAAAAACTGCAATATCATCTATAAATATTGATCCATGTCGTTGCCTGCATTTTTTTTGTTTCAATGAAATTGGATAAGCTCATTCATAAATTGAGACATTTGTACTATTTCATTCCCGGGGCTATTAACCAACGGATTCAGTGACGAGCGAATTCATGCGATTATGGTTGCAAATTATTACCGACGATTTCAAGTGACTTCAAGATATCGCTCATGTACGATTTCAAGATTTCTATGGATATTTTTCATCCATTTTCATCCGAATCAACCGGAATTCGCTTCATTTTTTGCGTTTTTGAGCGATTTCGTTGAACAAAATCTTGCATCGCCGTCATTGATTTCGAGTTATTTTCACGATCTCAAGCGTTTTCGACGTTGATCGCGGAGTAATTTGGTCAGAAAATGGTTTGCGTGGTGCAATTTTTCGACTTGGGATCCTCACCTCGATGCATCCAGCTTTTCGTCGCAAGTGCGTGGAATTGTCGCGAGTATTTTACACTGATAATATATAATTTATCAAATCGATCGATATCGATGAGCGGATTCTTTTTTCTCGCGTTAGAATCATTTTCGATTTCTCGACGTGTTCAGTCTTCACAATAATCTCGCGAGGAAAATCGCGTCCAGATTATCTACGCTTTTTGTGACAAATCGTCGATTTCGCAATAACTTCACGAATATATATATACCTCTTCCAAAAATGTCCACGGAAGTAAAGTTTTTGGCTTCCCTCAGGGGCACGTTCTCTGCGCGCATTACTGCAGAGCAAGCCGGACTTGCCAAAAATAGCAACGGTGTATGATAAACTAGTGGTCGAGGACACGGAACATTGTCCGACGGCCCGTAAGCGCCTTTTTCGCTTCGATGTCACCTACCCTGCCGAATTTAGTAACGGATTCGAGGTGACGTAAGTTTTTGATCAAATTTATACCAAGTTTCGATACTGTACTTTATCACGTCAAATCATCATCCGTGGTTTTCGAGAAAATAATACTATCGATGACCCTGCGTCTGCAATTTTGTGAAGAAAGTGACGTTCCTTTGTATGCGATGAATCAATCCATCGTTCGGAATCGTTACATAAATGGTAGTGACTGCGATCAGACTAGCCGAACCGAGTTGCAAATTAATGCGTTTTAATTGTCTTTTTACTGAGGAAAGCTTCTCCCTTTGTGCAAGCTTACAAACCTTAGAAAGACTGAAAAAGCTGGAAGTCTTTCTAAGGTTTGTAAAAAAATTGTTCGAGTAAAAATCCGGGCCGAGGAAATTTTTGCTCAAAAAATTTTCAAAACAACTGTCTCTCCCAGTTTTTTCAGTCTTTCTGAGGTTTGTAAGCTTGCGCAATGGAAGAATCTTTCCTTAGTAAAAAGACAATTAAAACGCGTTAATTTGCAACTTGGCTCGGCTAGTCTGATCGTT
Organism: Phymatocera aterrima; assembly: GCA_963170745.1. Classification (NCBI taxonomy): domain Eukaryota; kingdom Metazoa; phylum Arthropoda; class Insecta; order Hymenoptera; family Tenthredinidae; genus Phymatocera; species Phymatocera aterrima. The sequence goes on along the minus strand of OY720668.1, from coordinate 7,885,902 downwards.
ATAGTCACTACCACTTGAAGTGACGTTCCGTTATCAGTCTCTATCTCGGTTCGAATAATTTGGCGAAAGAAATTGCGCAGCAAATTTTTGACGACCGATAAAAGGTAACAGATATCCATCGGAATTTCAATCGTCTTGAGAACAGCGAGGTCAATCGTTCGTCCGCGTTGTCGAGTACCTACCTACCGTTTAGCGTTCAGCACCTACATTGTAGGTGTTGTAGGACGGACAATGCGATACAACCGGCATTGTTGGTGCGAGCGCGCAAGCTAACGCGAACTTGAGTTCTCCCAAGCACACAATCAAGTCGTTAGAGCAGAATTCAAAACTTGAGCCAAGTTATACCACAAGTCTTAGGCCAAGAACAGCTCTGGACATGCTTGTACAACCGGAGTCTGTCCTGCGCTCGCTTACCGTCAACATTCACGTGACATTTGTATACCGTAATCGTTTCCCTCGTGATTTTCTTTCCCAAATCGCAACTACACATCTTTCCTCTCCGTATGCATATGCTCACTCATTGTCAGCCAGCCAACCAACTCACTCTTAATTACTATTTTTCAATCTTTCGATCGATCGTATTGCGATTGATGAGAGAGATATATCTGAATCTTGCTAGAACTGGATTTTTTCAAATTTTTATCACGAAACAGCGACGAACGGTTCTGATCAATAATCTTTGTCGCCGCGCAGTGTCCCATACCAAAGTATCGAGGCAGGTTGGTATACGCAATACAAGGTTGCGTATAGATCGCTAAGGATACTTGCGGTGTTCCGAGGTTCTCGGTTGTTTGAAGAACGTTTCAGAAAACCCCCTCACCGATGTCAGATACACCCGGCCCCGAGTGTGTTTCGGGGTGAAGCAAATTCAATTTCCAGTGCTATCAGCCATCGCGTTCTCTTGCAGAACTAGCAAAGCTCTTGCGCTCGCATTCAAAACAGCCCTTGGAGATAAAACCCTGCTCCTTCCACGACCTTCCCATCTCTATTACTCTCCTTTTCTCCCTTGCTCCTACGCGGGAGGAAAGCGGAGACCCAGCCTCTCACTGGAAACAGCGAAAGCAGCCGAGCCTCCTCTCCTTCCACCTCTTACGCCCACAACCACCATCTCCTGCTAGCCCGGCGTTTGGCCTCGCCGTTGCCTACCACCTCGACCCCCATATCATTAATTATCTAAATTGAAGCAACCAGCCCACTGCGGCGCGCGTCTTACGTCGAAAATATCAAAGGAGCCATTTCCAACAACGTGCGTGCACATCCTTCCGTGGAAAATGGTGGTGAGTTTCGCTCGTGGGATTTCGGGCCGTCTATATGCGGGGCAGCGCCTGGAGCTCGTTCATTTTTCTTCTCCATTCCCGTATCGCGCAGGCTTTCGGGAAGGTTTTTTTTCAGGTTCCGAGTCGCCGAGCTGATCAGTTTTCGTTCGATTATTTGAAGTTGTAAGAATTCGAATGACTGACGAAAATTTGTCAGGAAGCTCGATAGATCTTCGTAGCACCTGAACCTACAATCGTTGAGAATCGATCGAAAATTCTGGGAGACTTGGTATCCTAGAGATTTTTATTTATGGAATTGTTCGATCTTCCAGCTTCTTCGGTCCTACTTTCGATCCCGGAATTCTGGATACACGCGAATGCCATCAGAACACTCGAAGCAACGTGACCGATAAGACGATCTAAACTTTCCGTATCACCCGCCGAATGGATCTCGTAGTTATGAACTGATCACGCCTGAACTTCAACCCAATGGGGAGAGAATTCCTCTTTGTTGCTGAAAAAAATTACTGCAAACTGAATTTTCGGTTATAGGTACTTCAATATCCTATGCAACTGAGTTAGGGTCGAAGGTCGTAAGTGATTGAAACGGAAAGAGCAGGCGCAAATTCATGTCTCAGAAGTACATCCGTGAAACTTTTCTTCTAAAAAAGTGAAGATTTTTCGCGAACCGAAACCGCATTTGCATTTTGAAATTCCAGATTTCCTCTGTCACTCAATCGGTCCAACAATCTTCCGATATCTTCCATTGTTGATTCAGGACCAAAGAGTCTCATTCGAAATGACAATTCCGAAAAATCCGGCAATCGATCCTATCAGAAATTAATTACGAAAACGAAAGATTCGTCTGGGACGTATAATTGTTACGCGAAGGAATTTTGTACCCCGCAGCACGATACATCCGACGTCTACGTACGTACGTGGGCGTGTGTATATGAACATATAGATATACAGTCAAAACACATATCTACTTATCCCTGGAAAAGGTGGGGTTCGCTATGAGTTAGCGTGTAGCTTGGTAGGTGTATGCGCAAACGGATATAGTATACCTACTTCCATACGAACGGAGTAAGGTATATGTATATACCTCGCAGCATCTCAGCCTCATATCGACGCGTTTTAGCCATTTTCCCGGGATCGCATCTTACCCCCACTTTCCCTCTTTCCTCGGTTCTCGGTTCTCCTCCTACGCCTCTCTATCCCGAGCCCAGGTCCCTTTATTCCCCTTTTACGTCTCGCCTCCCTTACCTTCACCGACTAGTGAGTAACGATTTTCCTTCGTCTTACTCTCATCCTGGAACAACCCTCCACTCTCTCTTTTCTTCTCTCCTCTCCACTCCTCTTCTCTTTTCCTCTCACCGCTTCTACGATGCGCCTAAATGCTTCCAAAAACTCTACAACTTCCACCAGTCCGGTATCTATGAGTAGCCCCCGGTCCCATTTACGGGGCTACTACAAATGTGTATTATAGCTACGTACATACCTACAGCAACGGCCAAGAAGCGAAGGATGCTGGATACTCCCGTCGCTTAGGGCGCCGGAAAAACGGAGACATCGACGCACGGGATTGCGGTTGAACATTTTTACCCCTGAAGCCGAAGGTCATGGACCGTGATTTTCAGCCTGAAATCAACGAACTTCCGATTTCGTATACGAGTATCGATTTTATGCAAGTTCGCGCGGTCTTTTATCCTCCCCGCAAAGTTTTCGAGAATTTGTTTGCGGTTCAGGGTTTTTCCCTTCGATATAGGTACACCACAAGAGGAAGGCTGGAAATTACTGGAACGCGAAATCCTGGCTAGAATTGATCCAGGCTCGTATTTTTGCTACCCCACCACATTATGCTAGCTAATGTTAGTGATCAGCTCAGGGAGGATCTCAGAGTCTTTGACCTCACGCGTTTCCGTTTTGCCTTGGCAAGGTTCATAATTAATGGAAGAGGGTCCCGGGCGGAGACTGACAGGAGAGGAGAAACGGGCAAAGAGAGTACAGAGTCGAAGAGATGAGGGGGGAAGAGGAAGTGGCGGAGGCGGAGGTGGAGGTGGAGGTGGAGGAGGAGGAGGAGGAGGAAGAGGAAGAGGACGGGTCTCGCGCAATATCTTAAGTCTCAGAGCGAGGAGGCTTGGTTCCCTTGACAAGCGACGTTAATGTATGTATGAGATCCAACAGCCACCCAACAGAAGACATCCCATCCACCTATGTGTTGGCTTGGGTTTCCGAGGGGCGCTGCATGATGAAATGAGAAACATGAGACGCCATCCCCCAAGACCCGCGACTGAATACCTACATTTCCTATACCTCCGCGAAGACTGAGTAAGAGCATGAGACACCAAGAGCTCGAGAGACCGTGGGAGGAAGACGAAGAGAAAGCTCTTCGAGTCTAGGACGACAGCACCAGCCGTCGTAATCAGCGGAGAGATCCTCGCCGGTTGATGCTCTTATAGTTTACCTTCCATCTTCGAGATATACTCGAAACATCCTCATTATTTTGCTTCAATTATTCCGGAAACACTGCGATGGAACGAGTTATGTCCAAATCCCAAATATCCCGCCCCGAAGTGTTCTTTGAAAATTTTCATTAACAGTGTTTTCCCATTTTTTCGAAGACGTCGCGGTGTAGGTCGGAGCTCGATATTCTCAGCCGAGGTATGTAACATCGAAGCTATTTCCTCGCACTGTAATTTCTATGTAGAGCTTCGTGGCAATTCGTGTGCTCTCGAAGGTTCACTGATGTTTTCCCATTTTCATCGGCATTACCTCACCAGTAGCCGTCAACAACCGAAGGTTTTCGTTCCGTCGATTTTTTCCACGAGGATTCATTTCCTGATCAAAATTCTATTAACGAACCTGTTCACACAGTCTCCATAGTTATGTAGCCATTTCGCTTCGGGTGATTGGCACTCTACCGCCGTCTACGGTATCGTTCTCTCTTGTCTCGCCTGTCTTGTAATATCTTCCAATAATTCCATTCAATTATCAATATTTCGCGGAAAATATCGTGACCGGTATAAAAAGCGACGTGCGAACTCATCTCATCTCCGATGTGTACACTTCCAACTTGAACTTACTTAGGGCGAAGAGAGCCTCTACCTACTCGTCCACGTTCACTAGCTAGACAGCCGCATGACGGCCTTTTTCGAATGAGCCAGTGAATTCTTCACACAGAATGTGGCGGGCGGGATGCAAAGCTCCAAAGATAATTGACCGCCCGTTATATGCTGACCAAGAGAAAAATCGTAGCCGTAGCAATTTGCGACGATATAACGCGCAAGCTCTCGAAATAGCTCTTATTGAATTAGAGAAATGCCTTTGGATGTGGGGTAACGTGTATGCACGCTACCTGTAAATGGTTCACCTGCTCTATGCGAGAAGTTGGAAACGTAAAATCAAAAGCCTCGGCGAAACCCTTGGGAATAACAATTGGCAGAGCGGATTTCGTAATGGAAAATGCTTTGGCAATTTAGTTCTATCTCTGGTTATGGAGTTTGAAATAGGGCGGTGCGGGGCGTGGGGCGACGGGCGACGGGAGCAATAGGGTGGCATGGGGAGGCAGGCTCATAGTGTAATATAAGGGTAGTTTGTGCGGGAGCTTCGAGTCGGGGGTGCCTTTCCACCCTCTCGCACCCCCAAGACGCTTCGCTCGTTCTGATTGGTCGACATTATTCAAAATGGCGTCTTCTCTCTATAAGATCCGTTTTATTAGCATACTAGGAAAGGAGGCTGTGCTGTTGATGCCTTCGTAAAAATGTATCCCCGTAAAAATCTCGCGGTAAATCATCCCTCAGGTTCGATTTCACGGGCCGTTCACATCGGCGTAGACCCCGCGAAGCTCATCGAACAAAAAATATCGAACTTCGAGGATCGCTCCCACCTTGGATTAGGTTCGCCCGAGATTTCTGTGGACAATAGTTACCCAGACGCTGGTTTTAACCATAGGCATGGCTTGATGTCAGTTTGGATTATAATATTAGTTTAAGGAGTCTCTGACCTGCCAGCCTCCCCATAAATTGGCTCCGCTAGCGAGTTAGAAAATTATTGATGATAACGATTTAAACGACGAAAATTATGCTCGTCTGAAATGCATTCTGACGCTAATTCGTCTGATCACTGAGCTATACATGTTGCGAAAGAATTCTCGATCGTTCGTCTGTATGCTCACGTTCTTAATTTGTATCGGAAGAACGCGAAGCTCGTCGTTTGCAATTCTGAACTAAATATTCACAGAGTTCGAAATGTTCGTAGATCAATACAAATATCGATGTGTACCTTTCGAATTTCCGAAGTCAACCTTCCCTACAGTTTCACTACACCACGTCGGTACTTCAATTTCAGGTCTGAGGGTAGTGTGAAGAAGCGAATGACGCGAACCACAACCCTTCGTTTTACGTCAAGAATAAAAATCCGGTTTCCATTTCCTCCATTCAAAACTATCTCCGTTCCCACTTATACTTATGTAATAGATAATTTTCTCAAAGCTAGTTTCCTACGCATAAGTATTCCCCTTTCCCATAGCTGACCGCTGGTCAGTCTTCCCCTACTCTCCTCACTCCCGGCAGCGACAAACGGCAGAAAACCTGCCAACGATCCAGTTACGAAGGAAACTTGTATGATTTTCAATTACCGAGGGGAGAATGAATCGCTGATGGAAACAAGTATATCGAGATACGGCTCTCACGCTGGCTGGCTGTTGTTGCTCCTCATTCTAGCTAAGCAATTCTATTTCGTTCTGCCAGGTTTTTCTCCCTCCGCTCAAGATATCGCTTGAAGAGAATTTGGGCTTGAAACTGTCTCTTTTCTTGCTCCAATAAATGTGTCAAATATTCACGACCTCGCAGAAAGTTCCGATCGAGACTGAATCGTTCTGAATCATTCCCTGATTTTTTTCCCCATTTTATTCACGGCGGATGGCGGGCGTGGGACTCGGACGGCTCAACGAGAGTATGGGGTGGTGACCGCAGAGTCACCGTGCGTCTGTCAATCGAGAACAAGCTGCGCTAAATATTTGAAATCACTTGACGCGTTTCCGCTCGAATGACGGAGAATTACATTCACAGGGAATAAATTTGAACCGTGAACCGTGAGAGATCTGACAACCAATCGAGAAATTAAAGGAACGAAATTCGGGCACCCCTCTTCCAAAAATTCTGAAAGACTAGATTTACCTACTTTACAATAAGTGGAATTTTCGTTATCTGTTTATTTTTGAGGTTGAACAAACAGTAATTGCTTCCTCCGTAAAGCATCGAATCTTGCGAATCTTTGTATTTTTTGAATTGAAAATTGGTCGAAAAAATTGTTCTCTCCGGTTCCAATGTACGGAACCGAAGATCGCGACGACCGCACAGTGCGCGAACCGATTTTCGAGGATTCTAGGTTCTGGTTATCAATAAGATCATCATCTCAGACCTGAGTGTATGCGGCTCACCGTTCGCTCAGTCACTCGGTTCACGTGTCTTGTAACATTAATAATGCGGGAGGTGGCCTCTCTCGCACGAGGGCCCCGCTGTTTCTATCGCTCAAACTCCAAACGGGCTGATGCTTACTCTCTCGCCTCTCAGTCCTCCTGGTAGTAATACAACTTAGACTCGAAGTAGGTTCCCGCTGAACTGAGGAGCGCACCAGAGGTTAGATGGAAATTGACGTTAATGTACTTGGAAAGTGTGTTGCGTTTCTCAATTATTGTCCTGAGATTATATCGGCTCGGTTATTGCGCTCTTCCGGCGAGCCAGTCCCTGTAAAAATACCCAAATCCTCGAGATCACGTCGCAGTCTCGGAGAACTCGTGCGTTTTCACAAAAAGACGGAGTTTCGAAGAAGAAGAAGAAGAAGAAGAGAAAAAGAAAAGAAAAAGATCAAGAACAGTTAGGTAATTTGCCAAAAATCATTTACATCTCTCAATTCCTCGAGTCCCTCTGCAGTTTCGATCCGTCTCGATATGCGATTGCCCCGCAAAAACCGAGAGAAACGTCGGGATGAAATTATTTCGCTTCATTTTCATTCTTCAGAGATGAAAGTCGACGGAGAATGAATCTGCAGTTCGCGAGGGCGAAAAATTCGTAAATTGGTGTACTGCGAACGAGAAAGATTGTCATATAATTTTCTTTCGTGCCAAAACACTTCGCCTCGGAGCGATCGGATTTTGTGAATCGCGATGTACGTACACGCGTGATTATATCCATTCCAACGGTGCCGAACCGGACTGGACCTAACCTTGATTTTGGATTGGCTGTGGCCACTTACCGGAATATTTGACGCTCTCCGAATATCACGCGTACGGTGCAGCAACGACCACGCGTTTAATAGGGTTGCTTGCAATTACCTGCAGGCATAACTGAAATTACAATTTTGGTTGAAATTGTCAACGCGTCAAACCGTGGGGTGAGCATTCGGGCGTGCAAAAATACTTAACGCTCCGTCATTCCATCTCGCTCGATTAACGCTAATTTTCTCGGATTAGGTGTATAATCTCATGGCGCGTCAAGTCTCCAATTATTATGAATCTGTTCCGTTTCTCTCGATAGATGAATCATAACCGATCCGATACTGACTACGCGAGATCTCGATCAAATCTGTGCTGCGAAGAATCTTCGCTTTTTTCGTTTATCCTTTCCCAACTATTTGAGCAACAAGATCTGATCGAGGGACAACGGATATAGATTTTATCTCCAAATTGTTTGGAGTCAGATTCCATTCTTCGGGAATCTAATTTCGCTATGTCGCTTGAAGCGACCCGATTTTTCATCCAAAAACAGCGAAGAATTTGTGAATCGATTCCAAAATTTTTGCAAAAGAATACAGACTTTTGATCTCTGATGGTTCACTCTCGCGACGACATCGATCGAGTATTCGCAGCCATGTTCCAAGTGGCTTCGATGTTTCTTTATCACGATTCCTAAAGAACATTTGCAAAACGGGCATTTTCATACATTTATATTCACCGAGAGACTCTTCGCGTGAAAAATCACGCTCTTTATCTCACTTTCGTATTGTCTGCGGTCCAACGCTCACCCCATGACCAATTTCAGGCGCAGCCGTGCCACGGCCGCTTGATCCTCGATATGAAAACCAATAATTCTAACGAAAGCGGCGATACTCGGTGGCTACTGTCTTCTATACCGAATGAGGAATTTATTTGGAACCAGGAATCGGAACTGTTGATAGACAATTGAAGCGCGTGTAATAAAGCTCATCGAACTTCTATACCAGACGGAGATTCTCGAGCATTCACAGGGGAACGTCAGGTTCCGAGGGACAGGCTTGTAGTCGTAAGCCGCGATGATCGTAAGCTGGAAAATAGTTGGCTACAGCTAACCAATCCAATATTCCGTCATCCGTGAGTGTTAACGATAATTAGTAAAATTGGCAGAAGAAGAAGGAGAAGAAGAAGAAGAAGAAGAAGAAGAAGAAGAAGAAGAAGAAGAAGAAGAAGAAGAAGAAGAAGAAGAAGAAGGAAGAAAGAAGTGCTATCTCCGTTGTGTAATGTATGAAACTACATTTCCTCATTATTGGAGAATGTGCTCCGCACTCTGGTTAATGAAGATGCGATAAATTGAACGGTCTCATGAGTCCCGATAGAAGGACCGTCTCGATGCATTATATTATCAAAGGGGTTGTCTCGTCTCCTCTTCCGGGAGCAAACTTGAAATGAAACCTGAAGCAAGCTCCGCGTAATGCGTTCCTCCGAAGACGCAGCCTCCTCCTCCGCATGTCCTCGCCCCTCTCCCTCTGCCTCTCCCCCTCCCTCTCGTCGTCCCGTCCGCTTGCCGCGGCTTCCTACTCCTTCCACAATTCTACCCACGGTTCACCCTCGGCAACCCTTTTCCCTTACATGCGGCGAGGGTTACAGTTCGACTTCTGCCCTGTGAAGAGGGGAATTCATGAAGTAGGATAAAAAAAGTGAAACAGACGGTCGCCCCGCGAGATGAGACGCTGAAGTTCGCCCTTCGTCCGGCCAACCGAGAAACGGAAGAAGAAGAAGAAGATCGGTCCGAAGATATTTGGGGAAGTAAGATCCAGACGATGCATGCATATATACAGTATTTCCTACGTGTATAATAAGCCCGGGCAGGAATACCAGGAATACGGATGCCTCGGGCGGGTTTGCTTTGCTTGCTCTAACTTATCGATTTCTCGTGAAAGCTTTAAGCGCGCCATTGGCCCCTTAAAGGTTTGTAAAACCAAAGAAGAATCCGCGGGCCAATAGCGGTACCGGATTTCCATTTTTTTACTTGATTTTTCATCTGTGGGTAGGTTCTAAGAAAGCTCTACGCCAATAGCAGATCGTTTAGTTTTCGTGCTTGTGCTACTATTCGTTGAGGGTAGCGTCTTGACTCCGCCCCTAAAAGCGCCCGGGAAAACAGGGGTTCAATTTACTCTCTCTCTCTCTCTCTCTCTCTCTCTCTGCCTTGCCTTGCCTTGCCTTGCCTTGCCGTGCCGTGCCGTGCCGTGCCTTGCGAGTGTGGAAACTCACCTCGGCCTCCTCCTCCTCCTCCACCTCCCTTTCGCTCGCTCAATCTCTCTCTATCTCTCTCTCTCTCCTAGCCTAGCTTCCTCAGATATTAGATTTTACAAGGAGCGCGCTGGGATTTTAGAGAGCCAAATGGGGGAGGGAGAAACTCCGGAGGTCGAGGAGGACGGGACTCCACCGATGCAGGGGGATGGAATAAATATTAATTACGTTCGTAAGGGCTGCCTGTGGCTCGCCTGAAATACTTTGCCGGGGCAAGATCGAAAGATAAGCTCCGCTTCTGCATCGCACATACCTACACGCGGTCATCGGTCTGTGCTCCTTCAACAGTGATTATCGACTTTTGGAACGTCATGAACATTTTCTTCCTTCGGCTACTGCAATATCTGAAATTGGAATTATATGACGTAACCGATTCGAACTTCACGTCAATTGAATTGAAAATTTATATCGCGATTTCAATCCTGGTAGCCATAATGCGAACAAAAATTCATCATCCGAAATTGTATTATTCCGTCTCACAATTTTATGGTCAAACTCTGCAGTTTCTCGGATCTACTCAGACAGAGAATAGAGAAATGCATTCTTTCGCGAATGAAATTTCCCGCGGACGGTAAGATTATATTACTGGGCTTATACGGCCGAGCGAGTGGAAAAGAGCTTTCAAAATTTTACCGCAACGTTCTGTATATTAACCGAATGAATATGTATACCGTGTTATCATTTAATTAATCCTTTTAGCTGGACTCCGTTAATGGCGTAAACTTTTTCAATTTCCTTTTGCTTATCTTTTTAATTGAATAGACGCGATTCCAGAAGTGAGACGAAGAGTGTGGATTCACGGTCGGAAGTATAGAAAGAAAAATTAATTTCGTCGTCGTGTTTAAGAGTAGGGGCTGTATATTATTTCCCTCGATATAATATCTTACTGATCGTAACCAATCGTCTGTATTATCTACCACAGTTACCTACTAGCGAGCGAACTCTGCTGGTATGTAACTGGTTCGAAACTTGGCTAGACCAGATCACAACCCCTGAACTATTCACGAAATTTATGGGTTCGAGTCCGTGCTATAATAGTTCAGCCGGTGCTGCTGCGCGCCGCCTAAACTTGGCACTAATATATCGGACGAAACACGATTGCTAGCTTCAAATAGAAACGAATATTCCTATAGAAATAGCTGAGGATATTCACATGTGAAATATCCACTCAAGGTGCCATAGGACTCGCCGTCTCAAGCGTACAGAAGCCGTTTCGAACCCGAGAATCATAGATTTTTGTAAAACTTTGAGAATTCATTGAGCATGGGATGGCAGACGGTGTCTGAGTATTTGATTTCTTCAAAACATTGATAATGTTTCGCCCATGTTAGCTAGGTTGGATTGCCAGCGGCGATTTCGTCATGGCCACTTAATTGTGCCCCTAGAAGCTGATGACGCGTTCGCAAAGGGAAGAAACAGAAAGAAAAAAAAAAAAAAAAAAAAAACCACCCAAGTTTCCGTCGAAGATTGAGAATCACGAAATTCATTTGCTCTCGAACACAGGAAAACTTGGCTAATTTGTGTATATCCACGGAACGATCAACCTCGATGTAGCTTTATCGGATTTCTTTCTTTATTTCTTCTTCTTCTTCTTCTTCTTCTTCTCCTCCTCCTTCTTCTTCAATGTTCATCGAAACTTTGATGAGAATTACAGTGACAAGTGACGGAGAAAATCTTCGGCATGACATCGAGACAGCGGTGGCGACTATACCTACGTATGTACGTCTAATCGTACAGCGAAGCAACGAAGAGGGGGATGATAAAATCTTGAAAATTCATGAGGCAGTTGAATCGGTTCACGGGTCATTAGGATTGGCACAGGCCATTTGGTATGGGAAATGGTAAATCCTTGTGCTTAAAGTAAAGTACAGCTATCAGCCACAAATGGTGCCCTTGGATCGCGTGCCGCGTGATTTCGTATACTCGTACCGAAATTCCTCCGGAGGAAAAGGCGTCAAGGATTCTCTAGTCGAGGGTGAAATGGGGATGGAGCGCCTGTCGGATGGCAACTTGGGTTGCATGCACAAATGGCTACGGCGATAGACATTCTTAGGAAATTATTGATTCTGGTTTATAGCATAATTAAGCCCCCCCCCCCCCCCCCCCCTCCACCCCCCTCAACGCCAAAGTTCTCAATCAAGGATCCCACGCTCAGCGATTTTAACAGAAAATTTCAGCCCCTTTTCACAGTCGCAGTGACGACGAAAGTGCTTCGATGATAGTTTTGATTCTTGTCGCAAAAGATGAGTATCCGATGATTTTTCATCGATTATCGACTGTATTTCTTTTTTACAAAATATCAAATACTACGGGTTTTCAACAAAAATTCTTGACTGACGGCAAGTCGCTGCAATATTTTTTCGCTCTCACTCGCATGCTAAAATTTGTGAGGGGAATTTATGGAATCGTTCAACACTTTTCAACGACCGTTGAAACTGTTTATTCACAATTGTTGTTGTTGTTCAGGTCCGAAGATACGCAAGTGTTTTTTCTTTTATTTTGGAAACGTATTGTTACACGGAGCTTTGCACAGTAAGGAGGGCCTTGAATCAGTGAAAATATATTTCCACGTTTCTCATTAGGTTGATTTTTAGTTCGTCAAATTGTCAAATGATATTATAACTCGTCTAATTAATGTATAGAATATAGCTTTAGGTATAATTAGCAGAACTCGACGCAAGAACCGTGCTCGGCAGGCACTCTGTTCTCCACGGAAAGAACCGCCTGAGGCTTTTGAGGAGGAGAGATAAGAGAAACAGATAGTTGAGCTTGCAGAGCAGCTCCTCGAAAATTAACTGTACCAAATAGGGAACGTTGGAATAACATTAGACATTTTCTCCTTGATTTAGACGTATGAGACTGAGCTCATGTTGACTCAAGGATCCCAAAATTTTCAACGTAGTAGGTTCATACATAGAACTGCTTTTCTGGAACAGGGAAACGGCCCAGTACCTCCTCGACATCCAATTTGTTTTGAAAAATCGATGTATTTCTCTTCAAATCCCGAGTTAAACGGTGAATCGTTGGAACAAGAATCGTGCGCTGGAGATTTCGATTTTTTTCCAAAATTATCCTACTTTGAGGATTGCAATTTTTGCTACCGACTGTTCATTTCTTTGCCTTTCAGCTTACTTTTTCTTTGTTCTTCTTTTTGGCAAAAATCGCAGCCTGCAATCCAAGATCCGGACGCGCTTCTCTGAAAAATTTGGTGACAGGTCCACAGTAGGTACGAACTTTTCGAGACGAGAGGAAGGAAAAAAAAACGAAACAAAAAGAAGTTTCCACTTCCATACGGCGGAAAATATGTTCGTAAATTATTTATTTATTTTTTTGCATTCTTAGAGAGAGAGAGAGAGAGAGAAAAAAATTTTTTTTTCCCATCTTCTTCTTTCTTTCTTCTTTCATATTCTGCCGTTCCCGGGAAATGAGGAAAATTTCAATTTTCTGCAGACACGAAGAAGGGGTGGCACGTAAGATGAAGGAGGCGTGGTCTCAGCATTGATCCAGCATCCCCCACTCTAGTCTCTAGCACCAGCTCAAAAGTACACCCTTCCTTCTACCTTCCATCCCTGAAACTCCATACCCCAACCCCAGAACCCGACGCAAGCTCACCGTCCCCTCGCCACCCTCCTGTAAGAAACCGGCAAGAAATGAATATTCATGAGCCAACCTACCCCTGGAGAACAATTATACGAAAAAGAGCCCGCCGCAGTGTTTCATAATAACAGAAAGAAAAACAACAATCTCATAGAAATTTGTTTTTAAAGTATATACATACATATATATATATATACTCCATTCCACGAGAAATATGGGAGTAGGTACATTTTCGTAGGACGCATATAATTGCAGATTCTGTCTCTGAAAAGTCGAACGAGGCTCTACGTACTTACCCAGTTATCAGCTTGTATTTGAAGAAAATGCGAATTCACACAGGAGAGCGAAAATTGTTGTTCTTTCTTCAGTCGCGCGTCCAGGAATAGCTGGCTTCGATATAATGCGTTTCAGGGTAGAATTTCAGCCGGCCGGGTTATTTTCGGGGTAAGAAAAAGCGCAGAGCGCCACCCTATGGGGAAGCGGATAGAGGATGAATGATCGAAGAGGACCCAACGGAACAGCGAATCGTATAATCGGGATTCCATAACCTAGACTGAAGAATAATCATTCTATTTAGGGTGTGGATTGAATTCTGTCGTGCTGCCGCATTACACTCTACGGAAAGCCGCGTTTGTTCTAACTTACTGTTGGTTCACTCTTCAAATAGGAGAGAGATTATATTCTCTCTACATCGTCTCTCCCCGGCCCCGGCCCCGGCCGCAGACGGTGGACCGAGAAGAGAAACTACTGTTTGCTTAATCTAACTTGAGACTACTATACCTGCCATTTCCATTATCGAAAATATGTGACAGTTTCTAGTCTCGGATATTCTGCGTTTTCTACTTTACACCGATTTTTGAATAATATTTCATAAATTTGGAAACTAGTCATAACAACAAGATAATGAACTGCGAAAGCCAATGAGACGATTTTCGTTTCGCGTGGTTAATTTTCGCACGAACGTTGATCTCATTGCCGTGAGACGAGACTGAGGCAATTGTTCTGGTTGTAATTGATTACGAATTAACCCAAAGTGCTAGTAGCGTCTTAAATTGTTACGCCCCAGCCTCGGCAGGGAGCTAAACTGAAATAGTTTCCCCTTGATTTACTGAGCTGTTAACGTGTCCGATAAAATACAACGTCGTTTTATTACAGTCGAAACACTATATATTTATATACGTATATGCGCGCCTCGCCACAGCATCCAGGTTATACATTTCCTTTATAATAGTCTTACTTCAAATTGTACATTATTGTCGAATGTGTTACGACCGCCGTTAGACGTTCAATTCTCAACGACGTATTACGCATATTTCATTCCTAATTGAAATCAATTTCTCATATCGTATCATTAGTTGCATAGATTTGATCGCAACGATCATTTCGCCGTTAGGCCTGTTCGAACAAACAAACGGAGTAACGAAACGAGAAGAAAAATTAAGAACAACAAAATCAAGACGAAGTATGTACAATACGCAAAGTAATACGCAGCGGGCTTATCCGAAAATTTGTCGCTTCCTTCAGACCTTAGTTTATAATTAGTGTACAGCTTCTACTGCATACACATCCTTTGCCGGTTTAGCAATCAGTAATTATACTCTCGGAGAGTTTTCGAGATAATGCGAGCGATGTTACACCGGATGTTATTCCACCCGCGTATATCAACAATGCCCACCAAAATGTAGTCTCAACAAAAAATTGTCGAAGAGGTCTCGTTCTCTTCTGATTTGAAAGATCAGAAGATGAAAAATGTTCGATCCATATCAGTATAGAAACGTATCAGCGAGCTTTTTCTGATCCTTCCAACTCGTGCTTTGCAGACGCCATATTCAGTTTCGCTGTACTTTCGAACGAAGAATATTAGCCTGACGTTCGCAAATTGCAGAGTGAGGAAGAAAAAAAATGGGGCGGGGGGGGGGGGGGGGGGGGGGGGGAATAGCTGGTACGCGTGTTTCGAAAATTGGCGAAAGCTCCGTTTGAAAAGAGTCCATTTGAATATTCGATATGTGTCAACGGTAATGTTAAGTTTGCGAACACCGTGGCTAGCTTCAGGATAGGATGAAAGGTTTGGCAACGTTCTTGGAAGCACAGTGCAGAGATCCCTTCAGATATTTAGTCTGCTGAGAGCTTGGAGACTCATCCAAGTTGCGAACTTTTGCTCATATTAGCTTTTGTATATATATTACCTCATTTGCGAGGAAAGCTTATACTACCCGTACAGTATACGCCGTATAGTTATACCAGCCTCCATCAAGCTATACCACGTTCTTGGCCTCTAATATTCTCTGTATTATCTCGACGGGTGGTGGTGGTGGTAGTAGAAATCTCATTTCAAGGTCGTAAAAGTATGTGATAGTTAAGACAAAGTTTCTCTTGCAGAGCTAAATTTCGTTCAAAATACCAGATCCCTTTGATGTATGAAATCTTGCGCTGTGGCGAACTTACGTTCGTAACGAAAACTCATCGCTCTACCAAAAGTGGGTACAGAATATTTGAAGAATATGGTTACCGATGCATAACTACGCGACTTCCACCACGCGACGCGCTATTGCAATCTCGGTTTGTCAGTCAAGAACGATCGTTGTCCACATTGATGTGTGATCCTGAACTGTGTATTGGTACTCATACCATACGCTTAGCCCCGGATGATCATCGACACGTCCTGGTCTCGCGCGCGAAACCTTCGAATCTCGACGGCGGGCGTCGATCAAAATTCATAATTGGGTTAGTTTAAAATTTATTTCAAACAGAATACAAATTTTGGACAATTTTTGTGGTGTACGATATCCGAAAGATGATATTTTTCTCACATCCATTCACAGAGGAGTTTCCCGAAGTCTGGTCAAACGCTCGACGTTGTTCCCCGGGCGTGTAGCATCGGTTTGACAAGTTTAGCTACAGTAATGAAAACGATCAGCAGTGCCGTTCAGAATGTCCCTGATAGAAACTTGATGGACAACGCTAGAACAATCGCGTTGTTCACAACGATAATTTGAACGTTACGACCCGATATAGGTGTGGATATACGACAAATTATAACACGGTCGTGAGCTAGTGCCAGAATTTATTGACTTGTCGTTAAAAACTCACTATTGGATAGACTATCGGACGGGATTGGAAGCAGATCGAATTTGGAATGAAATCTTGCCATTAGTGCTACGGGAAATACTAAACAACCGCCAGTCTGGTCGCGTTGGGTCTGCACTCTGTTTTCTGCAAACGTTGAATAGTTGAACAGTGATTTCCCCGTTGCCAGCTCCGTTTGCTTTCCAGCGACGTACGTAATTCTCATTTTTTCCATCTCTCTGACACTTTTGTGTATATACATACATAGGCACACACGGTACAGCTCTCTTGATTCAGCTAAGCCTTTGCGCCGCCCTTCCGGTGTACAAGACTTCTCGTATAATATCCTGCACGTCAGACTTTGAAAACTCCAACAATTTCCTCCCTCCGCTAGGTTCAGCTGCTAGGGGGTGGTCGGAGAAGAAGGAGGCGGCGGAGGTGGATGAGGGGGCTGTAGCGCGAGAGTTGAGTTTCGAGTTTATATAAAGTTCAGGCCACATCAATAATTATAAGTAGTGGTAAGGCAAGATGGCGCCCTCCCCATCCTCGCCGCTGAGGCACGTCATTATTCAAAACGTTCTCCGGCCCGAGCAAGTACTGTCTTCTGTTCTCGATGAATTGTATGCGCCATTGGAAATATCCTGATGGATATGCACTGCGTCGGAGAGGCGTTTTTCTCTCTGGTTCCAGAGCTGCGATGAACCCCCCACCCAGTTCCAATCAGCTCCCGGCAAGTTTGGTAGTTCATTCTTAGCCCACGGTTCTGATTGAGGATCGAAAAGTTGGCGCAGTATAGTTCCGAGCTAAACTATAACCGCCGGCCATGTTTCATGCAATTAAAGTTACCTCCGAGTAAACCAGCCCTGGCAGGGGCTGCTGCTAAAATCATTAAAGATGAAAAACGCGAACGGCACACAGTGAAGGGTGCTGCTGCTGCTGCTGCTGCTACTACTGCTACCGCTACCGCTGCCTTCCAGCCCAAAGATGTCGGTTGATTAATGTTAGGGGTTGGGTTCTTATCCCTACAGTCGAATATTCGGTTACAATGGCGAGTTCCTGTACCTCAGATAACGCGAGAAATTAATATCCCACACAAAACAAGACACCTTTATCCGGAGCCTTAAGGAGATCCTCATTCCCCGCTACCTTGGAATGTAAGACTGATATAGCGATGCGTTACTCTTTAGTGGCAGATGAGACTGGGACGAGGGCCAACTGAGATGTAGTATCAATTTGGAGACTATTCAATTCCACTCGATTCGGAGGATTTCGAATTTTCTAACCGAAGATGTTGTGATCTGAAAATAAGAAGGATGATCATCGTTCGTATGACATTGCAACTGTATTTCCGGAGATATTAGTTTTTGACAATCGGGCTCATCGAGGTCTCAGGAGACTTCATTACGCCGGTCCAAAAGAACTATGGCATATCCATTAGCTATTCTAGTGTGGTCTTAACGCTGTTTGAAGTTGAAATGCAGGTCTGGTGTTCCTCTAACTCGTAACGGAAACTCAGAAATCTAATGCCGGGAGGACATCCTCGGTCCCGAGGATAGTACGTCAACTTTTAATGCACGGGATTAGTCCGACGAAATGGGATGAACTTTAGTTTAATTCGTTCAGTTGTTGAATTCTAACGTTACCACCCATGCAGTACAACGGCTGAAAGAATTTGGAGAGTTTATAACGTCATTGAACCGCCCGGGTCCCCCATCGCTCTGAACAAACTCCATAACCTTTCCATCGACGAGAAAGACAGAGAAAAATGAATAGGATAGTTTGACCTGAGACAATTTTGAAAATCAATGTAGTTTGCCGTTGATTTCTCATCTCTTTTTTATGTACTCGAGAATCGGAACAAACCCGAAACACGAACAAGTTAATTTCCCCAAAGTCTCCTTGTACAGACTTTGTCCGAATGTTTTGCATTCTACCGGTGTCGAGTAATTTATGTAGAGAGTGTACCTCCCTTGTTTCACACCCTCTTGCCTGGTCACTCGAGCGTTTTATTTTCACTTAACCCCAAAAAGATTCTCAAAGCCAAGTAACACGCGCATCGTTTCACATGCTAAAATATTCCACGACTAAATCATCCCACGATCCCAGCCGTGACATTACATGAAGCTTTTTTTTTTTTACCCCCTTCATCCATCAAGCCCAATAAAAAATGGCAAGTTTCAAAAAATTTCGCGCAAACAAACTGTGCAGCCTACTGTCTATGGGTTGAAAAATCGGGCCCGCAATCTTCGAACGTTGCCACAACGAATTTCGAAAAAGTTTCAGCGAACGAACAAGAAAAAAGAAAGAAAGAAAGGAAGAAACGGACAAAAATGGGGGTAAAACAAAAAAAACTGTTCCAAACTCTGGCGTAGTTTGGAAACAAAAAAAATCTGTGCATTAAATATTAGAAGGGAGAGTCTAAAAACGGTCGGGGGTAAAGCAATGGACAGACATGACGTGAATTGTAGTGTAAGGTTGACAGAGAAGGGTAAAAAAGCGGTCTCCTCCTCTGGAAATTAAAATGAGATTCACTGGCTGGAGGTCGAGAGGGTATATTTAGCACAAAAAGCCTCTAATTTCCAACAAGGGTGTAAAAAGAGGCAGGGGTGGTTCCCGGGTCTATAAAACACCGCTTAGCTTTTTTTACCCGTGGGGGCGGTTTTAACCCCGTTAAGCTGTTTCCTGCCTTTTTCCACCTTTTTTCTCCCTGGTAAATTGAGTGAACCGTTATACCGCGGTCCCCGACGAGAATCCACCTTGCCATCGGCATTGCTTCATCAATCTTTTTCCGACAATCTGGAAGAGGGAGAATATCGTTGAATTGATTTACATTGCGGTATGGAGCATCGTTGTTGCAAATGCGTACGTACTATGAGAAAGGAAGGTGGTCCTCGGAGCGAATTTTGACCGAAACTGCAAATTTCGGCACGAAAAAGAATATCGAATACTTCGACATATCGTGGACGGACGATTTCCGGATAGGAAGGACAGCTTGGTAATCATTGCAGGGAAAGCAAAAGGAGTCAATTCGCATTTCGTATACGTACAGTATAATGGTAACGAAGACATAACAATTGAACAACATAATAGGAGAATGGAAGACAGTCCCACGGGATGGTAACGCCCGAAGACACCCCCGCGCCCGATGCGATAGCGTTTGCTCGGGCGACAATATAACTTGAAAATGGTAGCTCACTAGCTGGCGTTGCCTAGCCGCCGTGCGACTACCGTTATCATTTCTTAGCCTGTATCGCCTGCCTGGTTATTACTGCCCCCCTGGGGCTACGCCACGGACTCTTAGATAAGCCACCCAGCGCGAGAAGGTGTATTGTCTATTTCACCTTCCTTCTACCCTCGCTTCCTCTTCCTCCACCACTCGTTGCCTCCCGACACCCCTCCCCCTCCCCCCCTCCTCCTCCTCATCATCATCCCTTGCGATCGCCCTGTACCCCTCAGACGTATAGAATTGTTTGGGAATTGCCCGAAGGTAGGGGACGGGATTACTCGGTAAAACTGATACACTCGTGTACATACATAAGTCGCCGTGGCAGGATCGTAGCTGGACTTGTGGCCGAATTTTTTTTCCTGATTTTAGCCGCGTCGATGCATATGAAAAAGAGGAATCCGGGTGTAAATGATCGCCCGAACTGTACGATACGAACTTATTCAATAAGGAGAACCTCGAAGCATTCGTTCAAGTTTGTCCAAGTTTAAACGGAGGGCGACGTTAGCTGACTGATGACGTCATTACTGTCAGACTTAATGAAAATTTCCTGAAAGTTACCGTTCGCGAGGTGCGCGCGGACCGGTAGAGTGCGGGGCGGAAGTGGCGGGGTTGGGGTAAACAGGAAAGCAAAATTTTACGAGAATTTCCGAGACTAATTTCTCTGGCGCTTTGCACGACGCCAGCTAGCATCGTTAATTTCTGACGTTAATTACTAAACCTGAAGTTTCTAGAAATTTCCTGCTCCCCCAACAGCCTCCCCCCCCCCCCCCCCCGCCCTTTCGCCTGCCGTACTGCCTGCAGCATCCCGGATTTCTCTGATACCAAGATTAAACATAATTTATTCAACCAACTCGGGGAACGGCGGTTCGTAATAAGTTGCCCACTCGGGATCTTTTCTTCGGGCTTCTATTTTTCTCATTGTTATGCTACCTAACCTATCAGTTTCTCGACATCAATATGTGTATACAAAGACCCGCGTTTTTTGTTGTCCATTTAGTTTCCTTTTCTTTTTCACTTCTGCTTATCGATCAGATTGAGCCAAGAGGTTAATTGATCCGGTTTCGTGAATTTATCAGATTTAACATTATCGCTCCACTCGATGTCAAGGGGGATTCATCAATTTTGAAATATAGATTTTTTTTTTCCGCCCGCATTTATTAGCACCTGCTGGCAACGAACGATACATATTACGTATCTATATCAGTGGCAAGAAGTGACGAATTGATTTATTCTTCATATGCAAATCGCCGATGATATACGTCCTATAATTCTGTCATTCCATAATCGTCTGTACAACTGTGGATCGGTCAGGGTTCCAAAAATACAGTCTCACCGGAGTGAGATGTTGCTTTGGAGTGATAAAAAGAGAAAAAAAAGAAAAGAAAAAAAAAAAAAAACACGACGAGGAAGAGGAAAAAGTTGAGAAAGAGTTCCAGCGTCAGGCGTCATTGCCTACCAATTAGCGGGGTAGGCGATAGGGACAAGGCGCGAGACGCGCTCGATGGGTCAAAATTCCCTCTTGGCCCGTGTTTAGTTTTCCGCCATCTTTGGCGCTCCTAGGAGGGGGAGGGGCGGGGGTGTCCGGGGGTGGCGGTGGTCGGGCCTAGATGAGGAAAGAGGGAGCGGAAAGCAGAAAGGGAGAAAAGGTGGAAGGGTAGCCTGAGGTGGGGCAGCCAGTTGAGAGACTTTACTTACTTACACACCCCCTAACCACCCCTACGAAGGGTAGACACGACTGTAATAAGTGGGACAGGGACGAGGCTAGGTATTTCACTAGCGCGCGCGCAAAAGGCCTGGTAACGATTTTCTGCTCCTTCGAAGGAATATGAAAGGTGATATTTGCGCGTACGTGTGCACGGGGGATGGTGACGGGCGATGCGCGGGGCGGCGAGGAGGTAGAGGTTGAGGTAGAGGCAGCGGGACGGGGGACGGGGGAAGCGGGACGCGGCGGAGACGGGAGGGCGTAAATACGGCTCGGGTGGGATTCACGGGATGAAGGGGAAAACCTTCTTTGGCGCCTAGGCCTCGGAGGCTGCAGGGAGGACGGGAGGCGGGGAACGGTCTTTGATGTCATCTGCTGAATATCTAATTTTCACCAAATCGGTAACCACGTGCATGCGTGTATAAAAATTCACAAATTTATATTTATCACGCTCCCTCCGACGACGTCCGAAAAATCATTTCAACCCACCGGCAAGTGTATATCTCCGTATTCCGTCGAGCGGAAGGCCATCGTCCGTTCAACGCACCGTCGCGTCACACCTCATTGAAAAATTTCACTCGGAGATCAATAATTTTGTGAAGAAACCATCCGAACCTCACTTCAGAGGTTTGTGACGGTAACTGAACAGACTTTTGTGATTATTTTCACCGTCACTAGCTCAAGAACGCCGACGAAACTTTTCGGTTCGTATAATTTCTTTACAAAAAAAAAAAAACTTTACCCGGTAGGTATATCGCGAGATATTTCCTTTATAAAGTGATTGGCATTGCACCGCACTCTGCAGAGTAACCATTAATTCGCGATTCCTTCCGCGACGACCACAACCCCAGGTCGCGAGAGCGAGACAGAGAGAGAGAGAGAGAGAGAGAGCAAGAGAAAACAGATAAGTTCAAACTACGAAGCACACGCCTAGCCTGGGAGTAAAGTTGGATTGATCGTTGTGGTAAATGTATGATAGAAAGAAAAAAGGGGGGGGGGGGGGGGGGGGGGGGAAACGAAACCCGTCAAGGCTTGGATTGACAGCGTCTTTTCCGGAAACGGGGTGCTTGATTGGAGGCACCTACCACCTCACCTATTCCAACCCGTTGGTCCCTCGCGCATTGGGAGGAGGCTTTCTCGTTCCCGGCTGGAGACTTAGAGTTGGTAATTAAATACAAGGAACCTCGACTCGCGTCGCCTCGCGCCCAGAATACAGAGAGGGTTGTATTTAATTCTAGAGTTCATTCGATTTACTTCAACTTGGATTAGGTGCTTTCAAACTCCGGAGAATGCCTCGCTCGCTGAATAACTGGTGATTCGATCTAAGCTTTTGTGCATGAAATTGAAGTTTCGTATAGTTTAACAGCGCCGTGCAGTATCGGGATGATCTTCGACGAAAGAAATGAAGAAAGAAAGAAAACAAAAAAGAAACAGGTAGCGACCGAAGAGGAAAGAAGTTGTAAAAGGATACACCCCATCTTCATTCGCATTCGCACTGAATGAAACCCTCCCGCGCGATAATTCTCCAATGGTAATGAGTTTTGATTTTTCAACGTAAAAATCGTTGTCAGGTTAGGTTCATACTGTAAATTTTCTATTTACCGACCACCACCGCCATCGCGACCGCCACCGCCACGAGTAGGACTTACATACACCGCGGCACCTATGCCATTATTGGCGATAACAGCGTTACACGCTCTCTCACCCCTTTTCGCCCACCGCCCATCTCATCGCAGGCACCGTGACTGAACCGAAGGCATCTCTCTCCCTCATGGCGAAACTCGATTCCCAGCTAGACCAAGGGAAGCGAACGCAGCGGAGAAGAGCGAAGAGGCGAGAACAGCAGAGAAGAGAGTACGTTCGCTCGCTCCCTGTACACTTTGCTCGCTGTTGTTGCACGGGATGAAATTTTGTTCCGGAGAAATTTCCAGCCGAGAAACTAGGTACTGCTGCAGGCAGGGTTCTGCGTTCAATTACCATATAGCTAATTTTCAATAACCTTTTTCTCTCTCTCTCTCTCTCTCTCTCTCTCTGTCGAGTTCATCGAGGAGCGAAAGTTGGGAGAATCCGGAAATGGGCGGGGGGGGGGGGGGGGGGGGGGGAATCGTCATACTGTGTGTATACATATAATAGAATTATTTCAACGTTAAGATAAATTTTAGCCCCGTGTGTAATTTCTAGCAGCATCCCGACACTCTACATCCCTAATCTCGTTCTAAAATCTAATTCCACCAACAATTTCTAAGCTGGTCCATTAAAATTCTAAGCACAGAGTCTCGCTCGAGGGGTGGCCGGAGTCGCGGCCGGGTCCGGGGGTCGCCGGGGGTGGTCTAGGGGTTGAAACAATAAGAACGCTGCCGTACCAGCCCCACCCTGGGCTCGCGGCGCGTCGTGTAAGAACGCAGTAAAAGCTCACCGGAGCTTTCATTGGCTGAGCTTGCCGGCGACGGAGAAAGATACGCTTCGCAAATAGCAAAACAGTACGAGATACAACACTCCCACGGGAGAGGCGAACCTTGCCGGTACCAGTTTTCCTCCTACCGTCTTATACTCGGCGTTCTTTCAGCTCACCCCCCTCTGGCCCGCGTTTATATTCCATGAAATAACGAAGAAAAGGATCGGCTCGTTTTCGGCATTCTTTCTCTTATTGATCAAAGCTCTAGGATTCATTGAGAGCTCATTGGATCGTTTGATCCCCCGCCGTGCAGCGCCCCCGATAAATGAATTCGGAGGAAACGTAGGAGGGTTGAAACTCGCGACAGGCCCAGCTCATATTTGGGTAAGAAAATTTCTCCGAGTACTGCGGTACTGCTATTATAATTATTACCGTCTCTGTCCTCGGTAAAATCTCAGCCACCGACGTCCCTCGCTTTCCCCCGTCTCTCCTCTCACTACTCTTCTTGGCTCTCGAGCCACCCCCCCCCAGGAATCCCCCACGTGTACCTCCTCACCCAAAATGGGGGCAGAGGGGTGTGAGAGCCTCGCTGCTGTTTGAGTTTGAAATTACGAAGCGAGAGAATTTATATGCTGGTGCCGCCTGTTCTTGCGCACCGTTCCTAAAGTTTCATTTATTTAAGGCATCTACTACTCCGAAGGGGAGCTCGAGGCTCACCAAGAACCTGCAGGCGAGTACCTTCTCCCCGGGCCTTCTGGAAAGGCGGGGGCGAATAAAGCGAAAATGGGGGGACACGCCGAGCGCGAGGGTACAGAAACGCCACGGTTTAAGTATACGGTCTTAACTCTTAAGTCTGATTAAAGCAACGCAATCAACCGAGTTACGCTGACAAAATATTTATTATTCCTAACCTCGCCAATTCATAACCACCGGTTGACAGTCTTGAGAGTCGGTAAATTTCCGGAAGGTAAAGGTGAAAACATTCCGTGGGTGCAGCGGAACGAGGCGTGCCTCCGATTTCGGCGCGTTAACGAAAAATTTCATCGCGGAGAGCGTGGCGGGTTGGAAAAGTTGCTTCAGTTTCGGGATACGCGGAATCTCATCTTCTTTCCAGGAGATGCTAAGTCGAGCCTGATTTTTATACGACCTGACGGGTTGCGGTGAAGTACTGGCACATGAAGGAGGCAACCTGGGGCACGGGGTTGACGATTATCCATTGGGAAGCACGTTTCCTTCTCAATTAAATTCCTCCGATTCTAGATGTTGAAAAAGTCGAACGGTTACGTTGGCGTAGGTTAATGTGAAAGTGGAGAGAAGCTTTCGTGAGGCGGGTACAGGGATGATTTTGTACGGGAATAGTGCTTTGCCCCGATGTCTCGAAGTTTCGGCTGACTACAATATACTTACGACATCCTCTTACTCCAACTCCGTTGTATTTTGTACGAACCCTCTTCGCGAGAGAATCCCTCTTATATTTCTGCCGCTGAAAACACTGGCAACCCCCCCGTGCCGCCCCATTCTCTCGCCCGCCGAACGAACCGCCCAACTCTCAACCGGAGTCGCTAGCTTTTGTCTCTGCATTGATTTCTGGGGCCAACTTCGCTTCGTTGCCGGCGTCGTCGTTAAATTATAATCGCGAAACACCAGCCTAAAGTTGAAGACAAAGGATCGCGGCTGCGATGTGCAGGGGTTCGCCTAACTTCGGGACGTGACTGCTTGATGGCTCGATTTATTCGCCAGACTACGATTGGCCGAAACTAAATTAGAAGTTCCACCGATCAACGGAACTCCTAATGCACCTCTCTAACACAACCATTCCGTAAACGTGAACCACTCATTCGGCAACTCGGAATCATCATTTTTCCATTTT
This sequence comes from Phymatocera aterrima, assembly GCA_963170745.1. NCBI lineage: Eukaryota > Metazoa > Arthropoda > Insecta > Hymenoptera > Tenthredinidae > Phymatocera > Phymatocera aterrima. Next base: position 7,860,263 of record OY720668.1, on the reverse strand, counting down.
TTTGTCTATTTTATCAATGCTCACCGCATGGCTGGCCATGCATTGTCCGAAAGACGTCGAGAAACGTCGACAGACATCCTGAAGAACGAATGAATCAGGTTGCTTTCGATCATGATTTGGCCCTTTCTTCTCCGCCATTCTCGTCGAATTACGAGGGCGCAGAAAAACTCACCCTCCATGCCGGGAGGAGGTCTCTAATATTTGCCAAAGAATTCGATGAGTAAAAGTAACGTGCCTGCTTAGTTTTACCAAACAGCAATGTGGAGCTGCGGCTTTCTCTGTTTGAGTAGTCTGAGCCACAGAATCCGTACAGTATACAGCTACGTTCGCATACATGGATATAGTTCAGACCTGAGTCGTACGCGTGACACTAAGTATTCGCGGCTGGCGTATTAAGAAATCTCAGTGGCCGTTTGGCTGTCGGCCAAAATTCCTTGCAAATTAAAATACCAACCGCCGTGAACGCGTGCTTGTGTATTTGGGCGGGATATGGTTGTAGGCGTGGGCGGCACACGTACATTCGAGAAGACTACGAGGACCAGAGTTGCAACGTTTTTGACAGTTGGATACACCAGTTCATCCCAATACGTACGCAATATGAAGGCCGGTACGGAGCGTGCGTTGATATGGACGCAAATCGTTAACCTGATGAATATTTAGAGCCAATAACATACCTACGTGTATAATGCCGTGTACTCCGTTCAACGGAGAACAACTTCTATGGAAAATCTTGAGACAGTTGCGCAAATATTATGAACGTCAGAGATTATTAACAGCTGCATGAACCGGGGAATATTAAACAGGGAGTAGATATCGACAGCCTTCAATAATCCTGCGTCACTTCATCCCCATGGTACGATAATCGACGGACTCGGTGATATTCATTCATCCGCGTTTCGTCTCCTACGGCGGACCACGAGAGACAGAAGAATATTCTTGTTTTTTTTTTTTATTATAAAAGTACGCCCGTGACAACGAAATTGGAAAATTGGACGACTAAAACCGGACGCGATCTTTTGAGTTTAGGAAAAAAACTCATTTTCTTTCCACGGATGCAAAAAAATCGCGTCCAGCGAATTTTGTTTTACGAATATCGGTGGATCTTCGCGATTCAGAAGCTTAATTCAGAGCATTTGGGAGAAAAATTTGAAAAAAAACAAACAAACTTCGGCGTGTACGACCTCGCGCTTTTATGTTCGGAATATTCTTCCGGAAGACCAACAAAATTTTCGACTTCTCTCAAATATCGACGAATCTCTGCGGTTTAGAAGTGTCAGGGAGCATTTTCATACGAAAAACAATTTTCGCGGATACGACCCTCTCGCATTAATGAGGGGGAAAAAAAAGAATTTGTTTTCCCAATACCGAAAGGCCTCTTGGCTTCAGTCAACCAGATTCCGATTTTCCCAACCAGTTATTTTCACGTTCCACAACGAATGTGAGAAAAAACAAATTATACGATCTTCTGGCGTTCAAATCGTACCCTTGGCGCTTACGTCCTTACGGCATTAAAAACGCGGTATGGTACCTGCGAAAAATTTGCCAACTTCTAGTTCATCCCTTCTGTAGGTCAATCGATCTTGTTTCTTGAGAAAAATTGCGAAACTTTAGTAGATACGGAGAAGAAAAGGAATTGTTCAGAATTGCGACTGCTCCAATCACTTCCATATTCTTCACACAAATGATTATAGGAGGCTACGAATACCGGTACAAATTCAAAGAAGTTCTATTCCTCATCGTCAGACAAATCCACCCTCTGTATAGAGAATTGAGACAGACGCTTTTCTGCTATCGCGTTCATAGAACGTATGTACATGCATACACACGTATAAAGATTCATTATCAACGACAAAGTGCTTGATACATAATACTCTACTATACGTGTACCGTTTCCTATAGAGAGCGTATATAACTCCGTGCAAGTGTATAAGAAGTTCTATCATGGAATTTAGCTGAAGCTGAGGTAAAGTAATGCAAGGTAAGGTAAGGTAAGGTTAGGTTAGGTTAGGTTAGGTGAGGCGTTACACACTCCTACATACAGATCTCCACCTATACCGTTCATGTCTAAGGCTATACAGCCTTGGCAGACGCGATGAGCACAAAGTCGACGCTCCAGGTCCTTTCATTTGTAAACGAAATTACAGAATAAGGTTGAGAGAGCGAGCTCAGAGGACGAAGCCAGGGCCGGCGGCGGGCGGGGGGGTTGGGGGGGGGGGGCGGCAGCAAAATGAGAAGGTGTAGGGGCTGGGGGAGCCGAGGGGGCAGGTTGCTCCGAAGCAAACGGCTCAAAGGAAATTAAGGCGCATTCACTCCTGCAGACTTGCCAACGCCACTAGCAACTCCCACGAACAGAAGAAGAAGAGGGTTCAAGGAGAGAGAAATATTATCACCTGACGTACCGACGAACTCCCGCTCGCTACGTCGAAAGACGATTTCCACAAAACAACCCCTCCACACCCCGTCGAGGAACTTTGAAATTATTCCGCCGCGTTAATGAACTGATAAGTATGAGCGAAATACGGTGATCAGTAATTCAGGTGAAACCTACGAGAGGAGAGATATATCTCGAGAAAATAGGATTGGAGTTTAAGAAAAGTAGATGGAATATTGCGGAAGGGGTGAGAATTCACTGACGCAGGGGTTGGAGTGGATCGAAGTGACGGCCTGGTCACGAATCGGTGTATTTCTGTGCGTGGGTGGGTGTAGCATATTTGAGGAGCTGCAGCGAGTATCCTTTTCCTTGTATTAGAATTCAACCCTTAACGCCTGTGCAATACCTACCCTTAATCGTAATTTGGTAATCCCAACGACCATCTAGATCGTACATGGTCCGAATATTTATACGTTTTTCGATGCTCGGAGGTCCGTGGTAAATTGTATAAATGCTCGTGAATTTTCCGCCTCGCTCATAACCGTCGCGCCTGCATCGCTTGCCGCGCACCATTGACGTTTCAAACACCGTTTCTCCCCTCGCGTTTTACTTCCCTTATTTTACTGAGGCTTTTCGGGGGGGGGGGGGGGGGGGATCCGGTGGGGTCGGTAAGACGGGGGTGGCAACATGGCGGCCTGCCTGGGACTCCGCCCTCAAGTACCTATTGCCAGGGGAGAGAAATCATATAAAACATCACAAACTGTTCACCTAGTATATAGGTTCCGAAATTGCCACGGTACAGAGAGCTGAAAACACCGCCGAGATGTTTATTATTATTCGTTCTCTTCGATAATTTTCACAAAATCATTATGAATATATCCGTGGGAAGTGAATTATTTATGGAATCCTGACGTCGGGGAATCTCCTGCTTTTTGCTCCCACCGCCTCGCTACGCCGATTTTAGCGAAATAATTATACGACGACGGACACTTACCCGATTCATATCGATTGAGCGAATGTACTTTTTTTTTCGGCTAATCAATTGGCAAAAACGAATTCACGTCTTTACCTGAGTCGTGTGTATAATATGGAGATCCGTTGCTCCCAACGACAGTTTAGAACAGATTAGATTGACCCAACTAGCACAAACTAAATTCACTGACTGACCACTTCGAGTCCAAGTCCGTAGCCGACTAGCCATCCCCCCTCCCCCCTCCCCCCAACCCCCGACAGAAAATCAACCCCTACAAATTTCAAGAATGACCGCCACCCCGATGTGGGAAAGAAAACCAGTTATGGAGAAGACAGAGTCCTGAGGAAAGATGGACAATTGCCAAAGGGTCACTAGCTCCGACTCTGAATTCGAAATCAAACCTGTTCCTAGGTCAGTTGACACTACGCGCTGACCCTTTCTTGGCTCCAGACCGAAAATACTGTGGGAAATTTTCTCAAGACGAAAATCAAATTTTCAGAGTAATATCCCTAATATCGCGTATGAAATTTTTTCTTCTGTTCTTTCCCCTTCTCTTTCTTTCGTCAAAGATTTTCAAAATTTTCATCATTCCAAGTTCATACCGATCGAAAACTATTTTTCGTCAGTATATAAAAATCGGATACCTATCGACTCGAATTCGGAATGAGCTTAACGTACATCAACAGTGATCGAGATTTTATTCCGGTATTCTCGGATTCCTTACACTTTTACAAATTTCCAAAAAAGTGATGAGATTCTTTAGTTTGTATTTCGGATCAGGCTTAGCCGGAGAGAACCGGTGCGACTTAGAATTGAAACTCTGTGTCTAGTTACGCCGATATTTTATTTGAGGAGGATGTTCGCGCGGGCTCGCAGCGGTTACCTTTCCACGTAACGTGTCCAGTTAGACCAGTTTTCAAATTTTTCGGACAGGACAATGTTGCATGGGTCACTCCTCGCGGGAGCAGATGCGGAGCGTTTGTCCATACAAATTCGTTCTCTGAAAAGTTGAAATTTACTTTTTTATTCAAATGTCTACGGCATAGAGAATTTATTACTTCCCCGCTATCGCATTACATCGTTTCAGCTTGTACCTCCTGCAGGAACTTCTCTATTTTGTCTTCTCTCCTTTCTTCTCTCATTCCCTGGAAACTGCGTTCAGAACAGAACCAAAAAAAAAAAAAAAAGAAAAAACGGAAAAAATCTAAATAAACAAACCAGTACTTTGATCGGACAACTTGAACAAAAATTTCGGCACAAGATTTCCGAAATAAATTTCAGCAAACGGACAAAATTTCTTTCTGTAGGTCCATGAGTAAATTGTGGAGGAACTATAGACAGCGCCAAGCCGATAACAATGTCCGGTGTGGTCAGTTGGCTTTTAATAAGCAATTACTTAATGTTTCATTAGGCTGCATGTGTAAGATTTCAAGGCACAATGAAAATAAAAAATGTGCGCTATTGTAGCGGGACTCGATGCCCCCGAGGCGTCACTGGCACCCCTCTGTCCACTTTTGAAACACCGAATGACCACTGGTCACTGCTCGCTGGTCAATCACTCGTGTCGTTGCGTAGAGAAACAGATTTCAACGACCGATTTTTTTCATTCGACATAATACGCGTCTATAGCTACGACTGGAGTAGTGGGAGCAAAAAATTCGTTGGTCAAGTATTGTGGAACTGGAACGGGAGCTGCATATAATTGCGGCTCGAGAATCGATCGGGAGATGTTTACTTGTCGACAAACGAACAAGCTCAATTGAAAAAGTTTATCATCAACAATTTCGGAGGTGATACCGCATGAACCAGTCCAGTTCTCCCTCGGTCGCCCTCGATTCTTTTCAACCCCATTTCCCTCCTCCCAACCCTAACGGACTGGACGCTGGTCAAGCCGGATGGATCGCGCTCGAGTGAAAAAAAAAGAGAGAATTGGAAATCCTGTTTTTCCAGTTCGACATATGAATCCAGTTCCAGACGGAAGATCACAAAAGCTCATGTACCTATGCTGGTGACGTGCCCGAATGCCCTCTCCTGGATGTTACATACTCGACGAACAGCGTGCTAGTGTAAGGTATTATGTAAGTCCCGAATCAAAATTCGGAAAGCTCGCGTGAAACGATGCACTCCATTGGTGTTCGATCTGATTATAGATCAGATGCCTACCACACGCGATCTCGCGCATTGCTCGTGGCTGATTTTTTCTCATCGGATTTTCTATTCCCTTCTCCTTTCATTCTCACGGCGAAGTTCGCCGCAGCTCGTATGAATTTCCAATTTAAACTTGTAATACGTTTTCGAGTTACTTAGTGGCTGCATCCTGCATAGACTTGTATTACTAGTCAAGGTATAGGTGCAGGCGGAGATTGTGGTGGTTTGAGCAGGGGGTTGCCGTATGCGGGGGATGCAGAATAGGTGCAATACGAGGGGGCTAGGCAGTGATGCCGATAGAGCGTGGAAGGAGACAAGCTAGTACTAGGTAGCTGGCTAGACGGCGCATGCGAAATCGCGAATAGCTCAGCGCATAAGTAAAGTTTGTTCGCAACTTATAATAGGGACGCCTCCATCGCGAGAAGGATTGAGGTCGGGTTACCCCGCATCAGGCGAACTTATACAGTAATAGACCGAGCAGGTGCGACTCTAGGTGAGCTGAGCTGGGCTACGGTGCCGTTATTCTTCAAGATACCGTGTGCAGGGACGCGGGTGGCGGGGAGTCGGCCCTGGAAACGAATGATCGTGTGGCGGGGGGGGGGGGGGGGGGGGGGCCTTCCTCCGCCGAAGTTGTATCCCTCAGGCAAAGTTCGTGAAATTTGTTGTCCGCGAAGCGGATTTTTTTGCTTCCGCTGCAAATCATTGAACACAACCTTCGGAGTCTCGTTAATTCTGACGGATCGATTGAGAATTTTTTTGGAGTACGGCGGGGGCGGGGATTCGTTTGGTAACTTGCGGAAGAGAGTCGTGTATCCTCTGAGATGAAAGTCAACGTCGTTGTAGATATTTTGTCCTCGGACGTTTCCCACATTTTCGAATCTGAAGTCAGTCCGGCACACTCGGTTTACAAGATTCTTCCCTCCGATTGAACTCGTCTTCCAGCCCGCGTGTAATATCGGCTTAAGGTTTTATCTGGAGAAAATTATCTGAATATCTGAAGCCTAGCACCGCCTCAACCGGGCCCTCCGTCGACAGGCCCAACCCTTAATTCAACCGGACCCAATCCTGGTGAAAGGGCCTTCCAGACGTGGGGCAAGGCGGGGCTGAAGGGCGTTTGATTGGGACCGGAAGTGGTGAGGGGGGGGGGGGGGGGGAATATTACAGCTGAAAACAATCGGAATATTTCTAGGGGTGAAACTGTAGTGGCTCACGAGCGGGAAACGGAAAGGCTATAGATACGAAGTACAGTGATCGGGAGACAGGGGATGGCGAGGAATCGGAAAGGACAAAAAATGGGAGCGTGTATTATGAAGGTATGTGTGTATTCAACAGGTAGGCGCGAGTACAGGTACATACCTAGCTACTACGTACAATACTGGAGTATTTTTGAATAGAACACAGCCTGTGGAACTGTGGACCGTTTATACGGAAAACAAAGATTTCGTTTTCCCATTTTATTGTCAGGTGAAATTCCGTTGGCGATTGTTTTAGGGAAAGCGATGGAGTATAGTCACGAGTGATTCACTAATCAACGAATTTCGTACTTGTTATGCGTTTCAGGAGTGGCGGAATCGAGGGATCAATTCGAACGCGAATCGAACACCGCGAAATTAGTATGCACACGGAAGTTTAATTCTAAAGAACAATTATAACCGTTCCTCTGTTCACTTCTGTTATTCCAGTGCGAATATTATTATAATCACTGTGATCGCGTTGGGTCTACATGCAGGTACACGCCGATATACCTGTTTGCTAGGTGCAGTGTGCGCACATAATAATTGTATCGTTCACGGTTTATTTCGCATAGGTGTATGCATGTACATAGCAGGTATACGTGACGCGTTGAGAGACAATGCGGAAACGAGCGATAGTTGCAAGGCGGTGAAAAACAGTTCGACGAATGATTCGCGATTAATGAATGACCCGCAATTATGATAATTATGCTGCCATGCGGTATACACTCGTTCCACGATAATATTCCGCGCGCGAATTTCCTTCATGCGATGTTCGCAAGTTTAATAAATTTTCATGCCGATTGGACAGAACCGTCGTGAAATGTAGCAACGATGAGATCTCCGCTGGATCAGACACCGGAAACGTTCTGTTTAATCAGCATCTCTGCACTTTGAACGGCAAAACAGCGGCGTATCGATCGCGTTGATTCCAGATCCCCAAATTTCTTCAAGAATAACAATTGGTCGAGAGAGTGACTGGGAATTACGTGAAAATAATTAACAAACTGAAGAACGATAATTGACACGGCCACGAGAGATCCATGGATAAGGGATTCATTCGTAATTATACATTGCAGCTTATCGAGGGAGTCTGGAACTCCGAACTGGAGATCCCGTCATCTTTCGTCTCCTCAGCTTCCGCATCTTCTTCAATTTTTAAAGAAGTCATGTAAATCCGTACCTACACTTCGGCAGAAATAATAACCGTGCGAATTATGTGTTCTCATTGAATTTGAATGAGCTCCGATACGATTCGAAAATTGTTCACTTATAATTCGAGATGCGAAGAGATAACTACGCGGTTGGCATTCTCCGGTCGAATATACTAGCATGGGCATGTATCATCGTGCACCGGAATACTGCAACATTTAAACAGGGCAGAAGAGTAGTAGACTGCCCTGGGTCGGTCGATTCCTCATCGTCGGCCACGGCATTCGACCGATGCAGAATTCATACGTTATGTATGCGCAGCTCCGTGAATTTTGACCAAAGATCGATCCCCAATCATTGCCAATCCATAATCCTGTGAGTGTCGAGATTATCGTCGTTTTTACATTTTACATCATCGAGAAAATTATCAAGCTCGGTGATAGCATCGTGCGGCGATTGGTCGGGGCGCCGTTCAAATATTTCAACAATTATAATACGCCGTATTTTGTGAATTGATTTTCCAAAATTATCACCAACTGATGGGAACATCCTCGCTGATCGTCGGTGCCCGTGAAACAAGCCAGCCAAGTGAATGTTAGACGGACAAGCTTTGAACTGGCGCGGGCGCGGGCGATGCATCACGGGCGGCAGAATCATCGCCGAGTACTCGTGTACGTAAATAGTATATACAGCATATAATACTACACGCAACATACACAATGTTGTGAATTTTATTTTCAGTGCTCGTTAAAGAGAGGCATATATTATACCCATACGTATAACAAGATAAGAATAATTATTGGTCAAACTGCTCGTAAAGTTGAAAACAAATTTTTAACGGTGACCTAAGTGGAAAGAGAACGGGCAAAACAAAAGCCGGCCTTTTGCCTTTTGCCTTTTGCCTTTTAGATTACTCAAGATAAGCATAATGCCGGCGACGTGTGACGTGAGCTTAATCCTGCAATTTGCATTTCCCTACTGCCGCGCTCGCGATAACCTCTATCTTTATTTCTCACGTTGAATCGCGAGGCTTGTTCTCTTCTCCAGGATCAAAATCATCAAAAAGAACAAACCCCGCGCCCCCCACCACCCCCAAAAAACACTATTTTCATTATATCCCTTCGTTTCAAACACTTTCTACTCGTTCTGACTCAATAAATTTTTATAATCCACGTATGAGTGTATTCACAATATAAATGTTTCATCGTTTTTTCGAGCATTGAAAAATTCATCTATCGCGGTACACGTATACAGGTACACCTATACACATAACATCTCAATTCGGTGTCACAGCGGGTGACCAATTAGTATTAATTGGGTCGTATATCGACCGCACTTCAATAAAAAAGAACAAAAACCCTCGCGGCGCACCCCCCCCCCCCCCCCCCCCTCCACCCCCCGGAAAAAAACTTGCCGCATTGTTTCATTGTGTAATGCACGCCTTTATTGTATTTGAACCGCAAGCCAATATTTGTCATGGTAATTAACAGCTCCGGGCTATACGTATGTAGTATAAATGGGTGTTATACGTATTATAGGATTGCTTTTGTTTTCGATCAATTACATACTATACTTGTAGGCATATATAGGTACGGTATAAATGTCCGCAGGTAGGTACCGGCAGGGTAGTACTCACGCTGCGATACGAGAGATTTTGAAAAGTATAGGTGTACGTATACTGGAACCCCACGGGATCAATTTTCTATTAAAACTTACACCCAAGCCTAACTATCATAGGCAGATTCTGAAGCTAGTAATTTATTTTCCCAATTAGGGAGTCTCGAGCACGGGGGTCGTGTGACCGATTTTATGCCTTTTCACAATCTCGTTCTCATTTTTTTTTTTACAAAACTTTGAATCGATATGGAATTTTTCGCCGAATGATTGTGCAATTGCCAGGAGGTGCGCGCTGGTCAGTCAGGGCAGAATACATATCGTACGAATTTTCAATGAATTCATTGCGCTGCGAGACGGGATTTCAGGTTATATTTCACCAATTATTCCACTGATAATTATTCTGACGACGGTTTTCCGAATCTATAAGTTTACCGGAGCGCACTTCCGGACACCTGTGTGCAATTATTCTGTCAAAAATTTCATATCCATTCAAATTTTTGCGAACAAATGAGACCGAGATACCGAAAAACTGTGAAATCGGTCACGTGACAGAGTGCTAAAAAATCCTAAAACATGCCTC